>VUYV01000749.1:15876-54537 GCA_008711295.1 Anarhynchus alexandrinus | reverse complement strand
CACCCCACCCCCTATATCACCAGATGCGCGTGATGGGGTGATGAGGACATGGAGAGCCTCAGCCCAAACCAAGGCAGCATGTCCGCAGGGTGGTGGAAGCGCCAAGCAGCCCAGGCGCAGCGCTGCTTTGGGGATGCAGGGTCAATGTCTGCATCCCGCTGCCGGCATGCTCCGCGCCGGCTTGGGTTTTCCACGAGGCTCTGGGTGCAGCCACCCCGTGAGGGGTGAAGGCCTCGGGGGGGAAAACCCTGCAGCTAAACGTACCCTTTGTTACTTGTCTCATTTTTCGTTTGGATTGTACGCTACCTGTACGTGCGGCTTGGCTGAGAAAGTGCTGGTAACTCGGCTGCGTCTCTAACCCAGATCAGGGAGTTTAGTTGCTGTGCCTTGATTCCTTTGCTTTTTTAGTTGTAGCAGCCTCGGGGCCTGAAGGGAAGAAGTGGAAGGTGAAGAGGAGGTGATCCTGGTAGCTGCTTGTAGCTAGGAGCCAGTGCACATCAGCTCTCCTCAGCCCTCCCTCTGAGTTTGCTGTGAGACTTGACTCCATCTCTCCGTACTGCTGTTCTTTCCCCCAGGTCCCAGGGTGTTCCTCATTCCATGCCATGGAATGACATGGAATCATGGATCAGCCGTGCCATCATGGTTGATGAGAAGCTCACCACGAGCCGGCAATGTGCGCTGGCAGCCCAGAAAGCCCCCAGCATCCCGGGCTGCATCCCCAGCAGCGTGGCCAGCAGGGCAAGGGGGGGATTGTGCCCCTCTGCTGCGCTCTGCTCTGGGGAGACCCCCCTGCAGTGCTGCCTCCAGCTCGGGGGGTCCCAACAGCAGAAGAACGCGGAGCTGTTGGAGCGGGGCCAGAGGAGGCCCCGGAGATGCTGCGAGGGCTGGAGCCCCTCTGCTGGGAGGACAGGCTGGGAGAGTTGGGGGGGTTCAGCCTGGAGAAGACTCCAGGAAGAATTTGTATTGGCCTTCCAGTATCTGAAGGGCGCCTACAAGAAAGCTGGAGAGAGACTTTTTACAAGGGCAGGGAATGATAGGACGAGGGGTGATGGCTTTAAACTGGAAGAGGGGAGATTTAGATGGGATATAAGGAAGAAATTGTTGACTGTGAGGGTGGTGAGCCCCTGGCGCAGGTTGCCCCGAGAAGCTGTGGCTGCCCCATCCCTGGAGGTGTTCAAGGCCAGGTTGGATGGGGCTTGGAGCAACCTGGGCTGGTGGGAGGTGTCCCTGTCCATGGCTGGGGGGTTGGAATGAGATGATCTTTAAGGTCCCTTCCAACCCAAACCATTCTATGAGTCTATGATTCACACCTGTGGAGTGCCAAGGGGTCATGTCTATCATCTTCTGAAGTGCAGCATTGTTTCATGCAGTGGTTTAACCCTGAGAGTTAATACCTCCAGGTCACCTTTTCTGGTATAAACAACTGTCACCTGTAGCTTTGGTCCCTCTGCTCGTGTGTTCATGCCCCAGCAGTCCTTCGCTCCTCCTGAGTCTGAAAGTGGTTGGCACTTCATGCCTTGAGCTCAAGCAAATGTGCAAGGTCAGGAAGCCAGCAGGGAAATTCTGCCTCAAACTCATAAAGCGGAGGAACCAGGTAAAACAAACACTTGCCTTCTGAAGTGGTTACTTGGGATTGCACCAATGCAGACTTTCCCATCTGCTCTGTTCTCCACAGAGTTGAACGTCGCAGGGTCTGCTCAGGTAAGCACCTCACCTGGGAGATGGTTTTGTAGGATTTTGCTATGAGGGAGAAGAAAACTGAAGGGGGTTTTTTGTTCATAACGTAAGAATCCTGCTTCTAAGCTGTGCCCTTAGGCATATATTTAAATGGCAAGAGCTGTCAGTTTTTCTTCCGTCAGAATTTATTCTTCTTGTTGCCGCATTCAAGCGAGGGTATACGGTGAAAAATGATCGTCTCTAGTGGCAGCTTCACTCCGCAGCCTTTCACCGTTCAGAATTGGCATTGTTTAGCTCTGCTGCTGAAAAAAGGGCGCTCAGGCAGTCTTGCTTTGCTTTTGTTACCTCTGTGGGGAGTCAGCAGGGCAATGATAAGAGGAGAAGGTCAGCTTCGTTTTCTCCTTGCACGTTGTCACCAGGCTGGTTATCAAGCTTTGGGCATCTTTGTGTTCTTCCCACTCTTGGAGGCAGGAGAGGAAATCAGAGTCCCCAGGGCAGGTTTCAGCCTGCGGAGATGTTTGTGGTAACCCACAAGCTAGGAGGAACCCTAATTTGAAGCGCAGACCCTTTCATATTGCCTCTCTGCTGTGTCCGTGACTTGTTTGCGTTGCATCAGAGGAGCGTTTTTCCGAAATCTCTGGGGTTTCTGTTCTGTCGATACTGCCGTGCGGGTATTGACAGCGTTCATACCCTGCTTTTGCTGCTTCTCGGAGGATTGCAGTAGTAACCCTGTTTTTCTACAGCGTGACGTTGCACTGCACCTCTTCCAGCACAGAGGATTTTAGAGGGTCGTTCACATGGTCCATGGTCACAACGTGGTCACTCAGAGTCCATGGACAGTGTAAGCTTTTAGTCTCCCTGCTGAAACTCTTAAAAAAGGGACTCAGTGAAGAGCGCTGATTTGGTGGCATAAACTTTTCCATTGGACTCTCCGGGCTGGGTTGTGGGCAACAGCTCTCCTCTTCTCTTAACCAGCCTCTTGTTTCAAACCCCGAGTCGCCCAGTGTCATATTTGATTGACAGTGGGAGGGGGCGATGCCCACTTTGAATGAACCGCCGAGCCTTAAAATATTTGGCAAATTTTCCTCCTAACGCTCAAGAACTGGGGCAAAGCGATCTGGGGTAAGAACCTCCGCTTTCGAGCGAGGAAAAGAAAGCCTCTAATGGCTGGAAGGAAAGGACGGCCACTCTGGCTGCCTTAACCGAAGGCTTCGAAACTAGGAGACAAATTAATACTGTTTCTGATTTTCTTCTTTTTCTGCAATGTCTAGCTCTTAAGCTAACCTCGACTGGAGGGGGGTGTGGAGGCTGACCCATGGCTTTTGAACACTGGGGTTGGCAGCTCTAGAGAAGAGCTCCCATGTGCTCCTGGTTACGCTGATGTCCGTGTGCCTGTGAAATTTGGGTGTGTGCGCTCTGGTTCGCGGCGCTGCTTGTTACCGCCATGTGGCGGGATGTAGGTGGCCTGCCCTCGTCTGTAATTTGGCTGCTGCTAATACATCAGCGCTCTGCAAATCTGCCTTTAGTTAGCTGTTTCCTTCTCCCAGATGTGGGACAGTGTGTGTGGGGTTTAGGTATTCGGCTCCGCAAGGGGAGACGCCGTTGGAGGATTGGCGTTCGCCCTGGTTTAATTACATGCTCGGAGACAAGGCTTTGTATTGAAAAAGTTGGGTTGGTTTTTTTTTTCGGCTTCTGAGCACATCCAGCTTCTAGTCTAAAAAAAAATAAAAATTGCTTATTATCAAGAACATTACTGTTCTGGTTGGGATAAAACTGCTGGGTGACTTTTAGATGCATCCCAGTCTTGCCAGTTAACGACGGGCTGAAAGAGTGGATCAGCTGGTTTGATTTAATAGCAGAAGCGGAGGAAAGCTGATGGTGGTACGGGGTTGGGGTTTTTTTTGTCTGCAGTGATCTTTAGCTCAGAGGAGCACATCTCTGCTAATTGACTATTAAACGGGATTGCTTGCTGAGGTGCACCGTCTTGCCGTTTCAATCCTTCAAGGAATAAGTCTCTGATCAGCTGCACATCGAGCTCTTAAATATAATCTGCCTAATGACTGGAGGGCTTTGACCTTCTGGTATTAAGGCGCCAACGTTTTGGGTTACGAACCAAACCTTTGGGGTGAGGGGGAGCCGAGCAGGGTGGGTTTTTTTCTGAAATGGTAATATTCCAAACAACAAAGGCTGCTTTTTAATCTCGAAGCGAGACTTGGAAGCAGCACAGAGTCAGTCTAGAGATAAGTCTCTTTTAGCTGGAGATTTCCAGCGTCGCACACATGTTAGCGCACGCCTGGACCACCGGTTAGACACCTACCTGGCCACAGAGCCTTTGTCCCAGTTGCTGTGCATGCAAATAATGTGTGTTTGCGTGTGTTTACCCAGTTTGGAGGGAAAAAAAAAATAAAAATCTGAGCCCTGAGGGATTCGAGCTTCCTTTTGTGTTCTGAAACGGGCCACGCTGAGAGCACCGCTCTGCAGAGACGCTGCGGGCTCGGGGAGGGCTTTGGAGCCGCTGCATCCGTGTTCGAGGAAGGATGGTTAGCATCGGTGTTCGAGGAAGGATGGTTAGCATCGGTGTTCGAGGAAGGATGGTTAGCATCGGTGTTCGAGGAAGGATGGTTAGCATCGGTGTTCGAGGAAGGATGGTTAGCATAGGTGTTCGAGGAAGGATGGTTAGCATAGGTGTTCGAGGAAGGATGGTTAGCATCAGTGTTCGAGGAAGGATGGTTAGCATCAGTGTTCGAGGAAGGATGGTTAGCATCGGTGTTCGAGGAAGGATGGTTAGTCCTATTGTCATAACGAGGATTCCCTCTGCCATTTTAAAGAGCTCTGCTGAGAGACTCCAGAGGGAATCCCAACCCAGGGCTGAAAGGTAGCAGCGGGAGTCAGAAAGGGCTGGGCGAAAGGAGAGGGGCTGGCTGCCGACAGAGGCAGGCTTGCTCTTTCCCTCTTCGAATCCTGCTCCGGTTTGTTGGGCCGGGCCAGCCCCTGGCACCGTCCTCCTCTGCAAGCGAGGATGCAGGGGAGGAATGCTTCGTGTCCTGGGAGGCTCGGGGCACCCTCCCCGGGGGCAGATTGTTTGGATGCTTTCTGGTCCCATTCTCCCCCACCCCAGTTGGTTGATGTACATCATCCTAAAGCCTTAATATCACATAGTGATTAACGCAGCAGGCTAGAAATGGGGAGGGGGGGACAAGACGCTTCCTCTGCTGCTTTGGAGTAAATGCTGCCGGAGCGGTTATTATTTCATTGCCGATATTAAACCTGGATGAGGGGAGAGAAGGGAGAATGTGGCTAATGCAGAACACCTGCCTCTGACAAATGCCCAAACCACCAGAGACCCCACAGTAATTTTGTAAATCACAAGCAGGTTTTTTTACCCTTCCCAGAAACCTGCACTTCTAAATGCTCACCGTCAAATGGCCTAAATTACTGATCCAGCAGATTAATTTATAAATTGCGGTAGGCTTAGAATAGCCGTTGGAGAACAGTGTTTAGTAAATGGTATCTAGTTCAGTGCTCTCCATTTCTTGTTATTCTGACCTGACAAACAACACAGCCACTCGTTTGTGTTATACTAAAATATGCTGTAGGAAGGCCGTTTAAATGGGGTCTTTCTGACCCGTCACGCAGGGTCTGTCTCCGGGAGAGAGGGCTTCTGCGTGCAGCAACGCTGCCAACAACGTAAGTGGGAGACTGTGGGTCATGAGGGGTGCCTAGAGCCCCAAAATCCAGCCTGCCTCTTTTCCCTGCCTCTCTCTTCCTTTCTCGCTCCAGACGCTTGCCGTCGGAGAATGTTGAAGGTATGTTGGATTGCTCATAATAAAACCTCAAAGCAAGGCTCAGCCGTGGGAGCAGCGTATTCCTGTTGTAACCTGAAGTGAAAGGAAGGCTGCTCCGTGCTGCACGTCCCACTGAGATGAGTCAAGTTGCCACCTCTTTCTAAGGTGACATTACAGGATGTCTGTCTGCAGACTTTGGCTTTTTGTTTGGGAGGGGAGAGGAGGGAGGTGGTTTCCTTTGCAAGGGCAAAATAGGCTTTTAATAAAGCTTAAATTCTGCAGCTGCTAAGTTAAAAAAAGAAGTGCTGGCACTCTTTCCTCCTGGAGATGAGTCTTTTCCAGCTCTCTGCCACGACCCAGGGATGCGAGCCATCCCTTCTGGTCTTTTTTTCCTTTGTGCCCCTTTCTTGGATGGGAATAATGGGAGAGTTTCTTCCCTTGGCAAGACTTTACCCTGCTTGGGCTTTTCTGCGCACGGAGATGGTTTAGTTTGGGAATGGAAGGAAAAGAGTCTCAAGAGGAGAAGCGCTGTAGCAGAGACATCCTGGAGGGGGCTGTCACTTTTTTTTGGGTGTAAGTCGACTCCTCAAATCTCTGATTATAGATCCTGAAGAGAACTAGAAATTCAAAAGCCAAGAGATCAGAAAAGGAGGAACAGCTGTGTATATGACATGATAAACCTTTCCACCAACGTGCGCGTGTGGATCAGCTGAGCACCGCTAGAGATCTGAGAGCAAGCCCGCTCAAATGCCGGATTACAGTCCACATATGGACAAGAACACTTTATACAAATATTACTGCGATTGAGGCAGATGAGGGAGGGTTTTTTTTTGTTCCTGCGGAAAGTTTCCTGTTTCACGCTGGTCTCCTGAGATGTTCAGCGTGACCTCCTTGCTATTTGCAGAGCCTGGTCCTGGCGCTGGGAGCCCTATAGCGCGGTTTGCAGTCAGGAGGGTACACAGCACCTGCCTCCTCCAGCTTCCTGACGAGCACAGGCTGGTTTAGATGGACTTAAGTGAAGCGTTATCCCTGCTTCTCCCCTGTTATCCCTACCTCTCTCCTCCCTTCAAATGTATTTTTCTCCCCCTGTGCCAACAGTAGCCTCTGAAATGCATCAGAATGGTTTGCGGGCGGCTTCTCCGCTGCAAACCACTGAGAACCCACCAAATGCTTTGGAGCAGCTTGAGGCATCTGGTTTGACAAAAGGAGGACTCTGAATACACGTGTAGCTGGGTGCTTAGCGTCACTCAGCTATCCCGAGGCAGCTCCGAGGCAGATGGTGACAGCCTTGACCCTTGATGCCGTTGTCACGGATGAAGGCAAAGGAAAGCAGGTCTTGTGCTATGGGTGAGACTCAATCTCGGCTCTCTCTTGCCCAGGAATGCTCTGCAGGAACCGAGAGCAGGTGGGATGGTGGAGGACCTCTCTCTAGCAGCGTGGGTCGTTTGGGTACTGCACGCTGTGAAGGCTTTCACTAGTCCTCATCTGGGAGTTTCACCACGGAACTGGTGCTGGGGGAACAGAATCTGAAGCAAAGAGGCAGAGAAACTTTCACCAGGAGATCTGATGTGTAATTAAAAAACAAAACCCAACCAAACAAAACCAACTCAAGGCGTGACAGGGTTTAGGATATTGATGGACAGGTCATGTCAAAGGGAATGTAGCTGGCCTGGGGCGGATCACAGGAACGGCTGAAAATGGGGCTGCGCAGAGACATGAACAAGGGGTATAGCCAAGAAAAGCCTTGAATTGCCATGGCGAGGTGCAAAGGGCAGGGATAGGGATTTCATAGGTTTGTAGCGGGAAGGTCCGAAGCGGCTGCTCGGGCGCCCGGTCTGAGCTCCTGCCCTCGCTGGGGCGGTGGCGTTTCCCTGAGAGGTCCCTGCAAGCGCTTGCGGTTGAACTGCAGCCTGCATTTTTGGAAGAGGCATCCACTCGCAATGGAAAGACTTACAATTTGGGATCCACCACATCCTTTGGGAAGCTGTTCCCATGGTTAATGCGTTTACTGCCTAACTGTTCCAGTTCCCTGAAGGAGTTTGAATCCTCAGCTGGCAGCCTGCCTGCCTTGCTCAGCGCCGCTGCACAGCTCTCTGCCTCCCAAGACAAAAAGTCTTGCTATGAAGGGACTAAATGACCTGCTGGGGTGACCAGGAGCTCCAGGGACCCGAACCTGCTCCCTCCAAGAGTCGAGGAGTGAGTTTTGTGAAGCGGTTGGCTGTTCGTTCAGCAGCAGTCCCGCTGATCTTGTCTCCTCTCTGGATGATGTATGCCTTGCTGTTTTGCCCTCAGCAGCTGGTAGGTCACGCAGGATTTGAGGAACGGCTCTGGCATGGTACCAAGCAGAGGCTGTGGGATGCTCACCAGTGAATTCCAGAGACCGTGTGTCACGAAAACCCCGGCCCTGCCGTGTCCCCCGCCTCTGCAAGGGGCTACTGGAGGTAGTGGGAGCCCTGCTGGGTTGCGGTCCCCACGTTCAGTGAGATCCGTGGCTTCCCGAGCAGCTTTTGGTAGGTGGATGTGAGCTGCAAAAGCTGTTTGGGAGCCTCCCGCTTTGCGTGGGCGGAAGGGAAGCCTCGCTCTTACCCCTCTGCCTGCCTCCAGCTGGAAGGGGACAAGGGAGCTTGTGGCTGGGAGAAGTCAGCTGTTTCCATGTTCTTCCTCGGGGGACTGGAAATCTATTTCCAGCGAGGTGGGTCCCTGGGAAGAGGAAGGGCAGCTCTTCGAAGCGGCTGCTGCCAAAGCTGGAAGGCGCTCGGAGGTAGCCTTGCCAGCCTCAGGCATTCAAAACACTTCAGTCGAGCCCTGGGGAAAAAAAAAAACAAAACACCAAAAAAATCCGGGATAATCTTAGTTTCTCCTCTTTACATACATTTTGGGCTCTCTGCGCTGTCCTCTGGTTTGTTACTGAGCTTTTTCTGCAGCCACCAGCCTTAGAAAGTTGGAGTTGAGAAGAAGAGGGTGTCTTTTCGTCAGTTAACTTTTTATCGCCTGCTTTCTCGCACGTTGAACTTCGACTTTTACATGGCAAACGTCTTTAAGGCTTTTAGGGTATTTCCCTCCGTTCCTTACCCCCTGAAATACCCTCTTTGATCGGGATCGTTGGGCCAGCTCTTAATCTGTGACTGGGACAGTTGCATGGAAGGCGAGGTAATTGCGGTGGATACCCCGGTGATGTTACCCTTCCCAAAAGCAATTAAACGTGATCAAACCCTCGTCCTTGGTTTATGGCTGCTTGTAGCAGTGCCCGAATGTTTATCGTCCCCCGTAGTCCCACATGCTGCCAGGCCAGGCTTTCCACTGGAAGATAATGTATTATATTCGTGCTATTTATTAACTTGCGTGACGCTGCTCCACCAGGCTCTAGCTCGTTGCTCGTTGTAGCGATGCGTTTGCGCCAGGGCACCCCGACGCTCGTTCGCCCTGCCTTCATTTCCTGGGAACTCTTCCCCTGTCCTCGGCTGCTGAGCTTTGCAAACATTTGCCAGTGGAAGGCGGTGGATTTGATTGAATCGGAACTCTTCTTACAGCTGTCAGATTAATTGCTGGGGGGGAGGAGATGGGAGGGGAGGGGGGATCCCTCCGAACTTCTGCCTTTCTCACCTAATTTTGATCGAAGCCTGGCGTTGATGTGGTACGGTGGGAAGCGAATCGGGACTAAACGCTGGGGCTGTGTGTGAATCGCAGGGACTCTGCGTCGCTGGGGGGGACGCTGGGCGTTGTTTGCTCAAGGCCGGGGGTGGTTGGGGTGTTAGATCCTCCTTTGCGCTGTAAGGAGCAACCTGGGAGTCGCCCCAGCTGCTCTGCCATCCGCCCTCGGTGGCTTTGAAATCCCCTTTAGCGCTGGAACAATTCCATTAGCGGTACTTCTTAGGCGGGATTTGGAGCGGTTTCTCTGCCGATTAAAACCGAGTCGGCGCACCAGTCTGGAGGGCTCGTCACAACCAAGACGTTCCCCCCTCGTACCTCCGGGCTGCTCGCAACCGAAATCCTGAACAAAAGATCTGCTGTTAGACAAAGGCGGAAGGAGTGAGCCTCTGAAGAGAGGAAGAATTTCTCCTCTGTTTGCCAGCAGGGTTTTTCTCTAACTATTCTTTTTTTAAGGATTGGTCACCAATTAATCTGTGTCGTTTTGCAGACAAAGCTGTCAACTTTTTTTTTTTTTTTTTTTTTAAGGTAGCACAGTGAAATAACTTCAGTGCTGTTGGTTCTAGCAGCCCTGAATGTTCTCAAAGAAACGCCTTTTTAAGATAAAACTGGTCCGTGCTTGGTCCCAGCCCAGAGTTGTGGTCGTTACTGTTTTATTTGAAACTTCTCGACTGAACCCAGTGAAGTCAGTGAGAGCTGCGAGTGTTCGAAAGTCAAGTCACACTTATTTCCATGGCTAAATATGGGCGTAACACAGGGTGTTACTCTCAAATACTCCAGCGTACGACCCAAGCCGCAGCCCGGCAAGCGTGCTGTACGCCGCAGCTACCAACTTGCAGTACCTTCTGGCGGCTTTCAGGTCATCAACCTGTTAGACGCGGGTGCCGAAAGCGTCGTGCCTTCTCACTTTTAATTTTTATTCTTGCCGGCTGTTGGGGTGCGAGATGCCTCACGGCCACGTAGGAGTGTGAGCTCGATGGGGACTTGTTTATGTGCGCGTTTGCGCTGATTTCTGTGCGTTGGATCGGAAATGAGAAGAGTAGAAGCAGGGCACCTTCCCACGCACGCGCAGCGCGGACAGCTTTATCAAAGGCATTTCTTGCCGCTTCTCAGTGGCAGCGCTATTACACCAAATTAAATAGAGCCAACCGCCTTGGGGTGGGGTAGGTGTACCGGTTCTGTGCTGGCGTAGCGAAATCCATCCGAAACTGGCGCGTTATTATCCCAAAATGCTTACACAACTAAAGAGCAACATAAAATATATACAAAGAGCGGGCATAATATTTTTCAGTAAAAAAAAATAAACACAAGCGGTGCTGTGTGGGTTCAAATTAGTCCACGTGGGAAGAGGTTTGGGAGCTGTGGTGCGTGTCCGTGGTCCTTCAGCGGCAGGAGCAGGTTTGTTTTGTGTTGTGTGGATGCCCTGGGTGTGGAGGAGAGCTCACATGAGGAGTTGCTGCCGCTTCCAGCTGGGAGGGGGCAAATCCATCAGCGTTTGGCCGCAGCCGCGGTGCTGCGCTGAGTTATCAGGGGCGTAACTTTGGCTGCAGACCGAGCCCCGAGTTACAGGTCCCGACCCATCAGCCGAGCGTCGGATGGAGGCTGGTTAGCGCCGCAGCGGAATCGTTAACGTCTTCATAGCATCAAAAGTCATTTGAATGCTACAGCTCTTTCAATTAAGCTCCTGTTGAGCTCCGTGCGCGGCTATCGTAACGTAATTGGCTGGTCTGCTGCAAATGCATTAGGAGAGTCTGCTACTGGAACAGCCTCCGTCTGTGCTCGGGGCTGGAGAGGAGCCAGCGCGAGCCGTGGGCTCCGCACAATGTCACACTGATTAGGAGGGCGCGAGATTTTGTTTTCGCTAAAATAGTTCTGCCGGTACAGCCCGGAGGGCAGCTGCGGTTATGCTGGTACAGAGGGCCCTTATGGCGCTGCGGCATTGTCCCCGGCGCTGGGGGCAGGCAGTGATGCTGCTGGGAGCACCTCTATCCCGCGGTAACAGCCCGTGCGTGGCGTGCGCTGCCCGGCTCCCCAAGCGCAACTCTTTTTATTTTGTTGACAACCGCCCCATAGCAACTCTGTCTCAGAGGCCCAAGGAAAATATTTTGCTTCCTCTGGCTGTTAGGAAGCGGGTTCTCCATGGCAGCAGTCCCTTCACAAAGGGTTCGGTCCTGCGCAGGAAACTCTGGTCCGTTCCCTAATGAGCCCTTCCTGCTGATAAGGGGACCTGCAGGTCAGGGGCTCTGCCTGAGCCAGCCAACTTCTTGAGAACTGATGTGCTTCTTGTCCTCCAAAGCCTGTAAAATGAGACTCCAGCCTGTACTTCTCGACTAGGTCCTCCAGAGAGGTGGGTGCAGACCTGGATGCTATAGGATGGGACCTGCTCGAGCAAAGGCCAGCTCTGGCCGAGCTGTACACCTGTGTTACCGCTGCTGCTCTCTGCCGTTCCTGAGCAGAAGCATCCCATCTCTCCCCTGCTCAGAATGTCTTGGCGTTTGTGGAGACCCAACTCATTCCTGGAATGACTGTATTCCTGTGTGCGGTAATCATAGAATGGTTAGGGTTGGAAGGAACCTTGAAGATCATCAAGTTCCAACCCCCCCTGCCCTGGGCAGGAGCACCTCCCACCAGCCCAGGTTGCTCCAAGCCCCGTCCAACCTGGCCTTGAACACCTCCAGGGATGGAGCTTCCATAACTTCTCTGGGCAACCTGTTCTAGTGTCTCACCACCCTCAGAGTGAAAAATTTCTTCCTCATATTTCATCTAAATCTACCTTCTTCCAGTTTGAAGCCATTTCCCCTCATCCTATCACTACATGCCCTTGTAAAAAGTCCCTCTCCATCTCTCCTGTAGCCCCTTTAGGGACTGGAAGGCCGCAATAAGGTCTCCCCGGAGCCTTCTCTTCTCCAGGCTGAACAGCCCCAACTCTTTCAGCCTCTCCTCATAGGAGAGGTGCTCCATCCCTCTGATCTTCTTTGCAGCCCTCATCTGGACCTGCTCCAATGGATATTTGCACCTGGGTGGTTCCCCAGTTTGGGGAGCGGACTGGAGAACAAGGTGGTACCACATCTGTGCTGTCCTGTTTTGGAGCAATGCAGCCCTTAGGTCTGTTTTTCCAGCCCTGTGCTTTGGAAGGGGCTATCCAGCGCGATTCAGGACGTGGAGATGAGCACAAAGTATTTGTATATCTCGGAGAGTGCACCAGAAAAGAAGTCGCTGACTGGGATCTCCGCTGGCACCCCGTGGCGTGATGCTTTGCGAGCCCCTTCACCGCCTGCCGTGTCGGTTTTGCCGTTCATCAGCTGGTGCCGTGACACTTATTTCCCTCCGGAAGGTGAGGTGCGTTCTGCCAGAGCCAAGCAGCATTGCACAACTTGTAAAGTCCCACAGAAACTCGCCGCACTGGTTTAATAACAAATCCGGCAATAAAACAGTAGCTGGAATACCAGAGCATTGCCCTTTGGTGGGCTGTTGCTCACTGCTGGGAGGTGGGAGTGACACGGCTTTTTCCGCTGTGACAAATCTCTGCTCCCCACTGACTATATTTAGACACAAATACATCCAGCAGCCACCGTGCCTGTGGCAAGCTCTGCCTGCAGCAATCCTCACCGAGGCAGCATCGTGCGTGCATTTAGTCCGTTGCATCTGCCCTTGCCTCTCCACGGTGATGGAAACCGTGTCATCTCGGTCAGGCTTTGATTTGCTGGGCTGCCGGCGTGCAGCAGTCTGGCTCTCCTTGCCTGGCAGTACCTTTTAGCTCCATCTTAAACTCTTTTCCGTGGGGACCCTGGTTGTAGGAAGGCAGGCGGGTGTGTGGGAAGGAGAGCCATCACTCTCGCTTCTTGAGAGGTTACACCTTCTCTTCCGTACGTGTCTTGACACATTGCTTCTTTTAACAACAGTTCTGCTTTGTGCTGCGATTCTGGATTACCTCCTCAGCTCAGCAGGGTCGGGGTCAAAGACTTCCTACAAGTGGAAAGAAGCCGTAAGCATCAGTGTCATAGAATCATAGAATGGTTTAGGTTGGAAAGGACCTTGAAGATCATCGAGTTCCAACCCCCCTGCCATAGGCAGGGACACCTCCCACCAGACCAGGTTCCCAAGGCCACGTCCAGCCTGGCCTTGAACACCTCCAGGGATGGGGCCTCAACAACCTCTCTGGGCAACCTGTTCCAGTGCCTCACTCCCTCAAAGTGAAAAACTTCTTCCTAATGTTCAATCTAAACCTGCCCTCTTCCAGTTTGAAGCCATTCCCCCTCGTCCTATCACTCCATGCCCCAGTAAAAAGTCCTTCCCCAGCTCTCCTGGAGCCCCTTTAGGTACTGGAAGGCCGCAATAAGATCTCCCCGGAGCCTTCTCTTCTCCAGGCTGAACAGCCCCAACTCTTTCAGCCCCTCCTCATAGGAGAGGTGCTCCAGCCCTCGCATCATCCTCGTGGCCCTCCTCTGGACACGCTCCAGCAGGTCCATGTCCTTCTCATGTTGAGGACTCCAGAGCTGGATGCAGTACTCCAGGTGGGGTCTCACAAGAGTGGAGTCGATGGTGGGGTCTTCACCGTGAGGCTGTCCTGAGGTCTGGGGAGGGGTATGGGGTGAGATCAGAAAGCAGAAAGGACCTGGGTATCGGCTTAGCTCTTCAGATTTTGCTAGCTCGCATTGCAACAGCAGTGATGGCAAAGCAACTCGAAGTTAACTCGGGTTGGCAAGCCTGGACAAAAGCCCGACGAGCGTTAACTCATGCTGGCGGCTCGAGTTATAACCCACGTTCCCTTCGCTGTAAGTCCTTCAGGCTGGCCCCGCTGCAGTCAGACCAGCCCCTTCCACAGGGTGATTGTACTCGGAGGATTCTCACCGGGAGCTGCTGACGGCTGCTGTCAGCGAAGCCCTCCGTGCGGTAGAAATAAGTTTGCCTCAGTCTGTTGGCAGGATCGCAGGGAGGGTAATCGCGTTTTGCCGGCGTACCTGCGTCTCTTGCTACCCTTGGATGTAGCTGCCTGCGCTCCCTGCTCCGTCATGCCCCGGGGCACCGCCAAAGGGGTTTTGCCCCAGTCGTGGCTGCTTTTCCACGGTGGTTTGGTGCACGTGGCTCTTCGGAGTGCAGGAAGCTTTACCATCCCCGCTACGAAGCGGTGGGTTTATAACCCTGCCTCGAAAATCACTGCTGCTCCTAGAGCATTTCAGGCAGGTTCTTTGGCTCAAGAACAGGATCATCGCCACCCTGCCAGCCCTCCAGCAGCATCCACCCTGCCTTTTATCTTCATTTCCTCCTCGCTTGGGTATTTTTTTTATTTTTTTTTTCTTTCCACCTGGGATTTAAATGTTTGTTTGTTTGGTGTCAGGGAGGGCTTTCTTGTTTGTTTTTTTTTAAATACCTGTTGTGACAGGCAGGGCTGAGAACGAGCTGGGCTGCTCTCCACATCCATCCCAGTGCCCGTTCGGGAAACGATGCCAAGTGGGAAAAAGAAATGCAGTTGGGTTGGGTCTGGGAGATTTTTCTGTCCTCGCCTGGTTACGCAGGGTGAGGGATGGGAAGAGCTGGTGGGTTTTAAGGGTCTGAAGAGGAAGACCTGTTTTATCATTCTGGGGAAGGTTCCTGCAATAGTGGGCACCATCGTCCTGCTGCTGCCTGCTCTGTCCAGCCGGACAACCCTGACCTTGAGGAGCAGATGGCACCGTGCTTCCCTTCCTGCCCTGTGCCCATCTTCCTCCCCATCAGCTCCTCTGTCGAGGAAGATGGCGTGGAGAGGCTGGGAGTGAAGAGCAGAGCTGGCACACGGGCCACCAGCCAGGTCTCTGCATACCTCCTCCTCATACAACGTCTCTCACGCACCCGTGCACGTTGTTGTTCCAAGCGAGGACAGCGGGGAGGGTGATCTGCAGTGCGCTGGGCAGGAATCTTCCACTTTATTAAAATGAAAGTATTTACTGGCTGCATCGGTTGCCCAGCTGTGGTTAGTTCGTATGAGAACCATTTCCTGCCGTTAAGGAAACTATTCAGCTTTACAGCAGTTCGTGGCAGGAATAGATATTACTATTTACAAAACCTGGTGCTCTTCTCTGTGCTGAGCGGCAGAGTTTCTCACCTGCGTCCCTGCCGTCGGAGCGCCTGGGGTGTGCTGCGATATCCCAGGCTCCAGGGGGGAAGGGAGCTGGGCAGGAGAGGGGCTGCAGGAGGGCCAGGGCTTGATGATCATAGAATGGTTTGGGTTGGAAGGGACCTTAAAGATCATCTAGTCCCAACCCCCTGCCCTGGGCAGGGACACCTCCCACCAGCCCAGGTTGCTCCAAGCCACATCCAACCTGGCCTTGAACACCTCCAGGGATGGGGCAGCCACAGCTTCTCTGGGCAACCTGCACCAATCCCTCACCACCCTCACAGTCAACAATTTCTTCCTTATATCCCATCTAAATCTCCCCTCTTCCAGTTTAAAGCCATCACCCCTCGTCCTATCATTCCCTGCCCTTGTAAAAAGTCTCTCTCCAGCTTTCTTGTAGGCGCCCTTCAGATACTGGAAGGCCAATACAAGTTTTTCCTGGAGTCTTCTCCAGGCTGAACCCCCCCAACTCTCCCAGCCTGTCCTCCCAGCAGAGGGGCTCCAGCCCTCGCAGCATCTCCGGGGCCTCCTTTGGCCTCACTCCAACAGCTCCATGTCCTTCTGCTGTTGGGACCCCCCGAGCTGGAGGCAGCACTGCAGGGGGGTCTCCCCAGAGCAGAGCAGAGGGGCACAATCCCCCCCTCGCCCTGCTGGCCACGCTGCTGGGGATGCAGCCTGGGATGATGAACGTGGTGCTTTCAGGTCTGCATGACTCTAAATACCATCTTTCTATATTTGATGACATTTACCCGTCGGCATCCTGTTCTGATGGTGGGGTCTGACGTGCTGCTCTGCGTTGCAGGCAGCCAGCAGGGAAGCAGTTTGTGTTATAGCTTGGTTTTGAGTTGGGTTCTTCTCCTTGAAGATTTGCAAAGCCGTTCAGCCATGCTGAAAGACCTGAAAGCAGATGCCTCCTGCTTGTCTTCTTCTGTTAGCATAAGCACCCTTGCCCATTGCAATGGTGTCATCATCTAACACATAACAAAAACTATCCATCCTAGTTCTGAACCTTCCTTGAGAGTGGATTTTTTAGGTAGTAGGTGTAACCTGCCTTTTTTAACAGTAAAGGTCATTTCTTTGATAATCTGAGTACAAAGAAAGGCTGGGGCAGGAGATACGGGTTCTTTCCTGGCCTCGCAAGATTTCCTTTTGATGAAATCGTGTCATCTCTGTGAGTCCGGATTTATTTCTGCAAAAAGAAAGGTTGCTCTGCAGTGCCTCGTGGAGGGTCACCAGATGTTTTGGATGTACGCTGGAAGGTGATAGAGTGCCCAGCACCAAACTGTGCCTGCTCGGAGAGGTGCAAAAGCCTGTAATGAGGCCAGAGAAGATGTCCCGCTCTGTTGTCTTGTCTCTTCCACCACGTAGCTGCAGGGTGTGCAGGGTGCCTTGGTGGAATCAGCGTCATCTAAAAAAATGTACTTCTTGGTCCAAGTCTTGTAGCACCTATTTTGTTACAAGCTGCACGTTGATAAAGTAGGTTCGGAGCCACCTTGTTTAACAGGGGCTGGATTTCATTAAAGGGGGGAAAAGGAGCATTTCACTCATGATTTGTGTACACCAGTAACTGTCCTCTTAAGTGTGTTCGCTCATGCTATTTCCCTGAAACATGCCATAACGAGAAGCGGGGTGGGGGAGTGTTGGGGTGTTAGCTAAGCATCAGTAACATCCTATTTTGTGTTCAGCGTTTGCTTCTTACGAATTGAGCCCTTCTTAAAAGTATTGATAGAAGACAGAAGTAGGACCTTCCTGCTACAGAAGTTGTTATGCACAACAAGGAGGATGACATGAGGCGGATGGAGAAGCAGCACAGGGTTTGCGGTCTGCACGCTCCCGCAGAGCCAAAGCAGCAGAGGGTTTGTCATCCCCGAGGGTGGAGGTCAGGCTGGAGCTGGGGACGCTGCTGGCTCCTTGGTCAACACGTGAGTAGGTGTCCTTTGGGCACCCTTCGTTCATTGGAGACAGACGACATGAACTGTCACAGCTCCTCCTGCAGTCCTGCCAGTCCCTGCCTGCTTCTGGCCATCAGCTTGATCTTGTTGGCCAACTGGTGCTGGTTCAGCTGCTAAGTTGTCTCCGTTGGTATTTCACAAAAACGGGAGGTACTTTCCCCCCCGTGTTACTCTTCCAACAGCTGCAGCATGGGGTGCTGTGAATAGGAGAGGCCGATTTGCGAAGACATCCGAGATCCGCTGTGTCCAAGGAAACGTGAGGGCAAACAGGAGGACCAGCGCAGAAGGACCGGCGCAAAGCTCTGCCTTTGGGTAGCAGTAATCATCTGTCCCAACCGAGGAAGGAAATAACTGGCTTGGCAGCAGCGGAGCAGACAAAAAATCTCAGTGAATCACCGGCTCGACATGAGTCAACGCTGTCACACGGTTGTGAAAAAGGCACACGTCACAGGAGGCCGTGTAAGGAGTTGCATGCTTCGCAAGGCATCTGAAGCATTCCCCCTGCTCCCGGTGCCGGTAAAGCCACGGCCGGAGCCCTTTCTTTCCCCTTTTGGATGCGGCGATTCAAGGAAGATGCCGGCCAATAGCGGAGAGTCCAGGGAGAGCGGTCAGAGGGCTGGAAACCGTGAGGAATGAGAAAAGCTTGAAACGACCCGGGATTGTTTAGTCTAGGAAAGAGCAAGCTGAGTCGGGGGGGGGGCATATGAAAAGCTTTCAAAGACATAAAAGGCTGCTGTGAAAAGTGAGGGAATGATCTGTTCTTAGTAGCCACTAGGAAGAAGATAACAAGTCATAGGCTGAGCAAGGAAATTTAGTCATTGGGGAAAACTTACATAAGTGAAAGGCTGATGAAGTCCCGAAACCTCTAGTGCGTGTGGGGTTGGTGTCAGGAGGCCCTCAGGGCACCCACCTCTGGGTGGGTGGGAGAGGAACTCATCTCGCTTTGCCTGGCAGGATGCGCCGTGAGACCTTTGCAGCCCCGTTTTCCTATTGCTTGGAAGGTTATTTTATAAAGCTTGTGATGATGTCTGCCTCTTTGGAGGCAGGCCCGCGTTTCCTGGATGCCGCTGACCTTCATGTTACAAGACAGCAGGGATTACGTGTGACGGTGACACTTTATCATTGGTGTAGCAGCGGTTCTCCAAGATCTTGGCTTGAACTGAGATGGGAGGGAGCTTCGTTGTTAAGGACAGGAATAGAGAGTGTCTTCACCTATGGTGGGACATCAAGGCAGCCCTTGGCTTTCTGTTTGTCCCCGTGTGTGACAGTGCCGGGTGATGCACAGGCACGGTCCTTGTCCTGAAGACGCTAGATGGGTGCGGGGGAATCCCCCCGCCGAGGCCAGAGCTCACCAGCACGCTTATTTGCTGGTTCAGTGGCTGATTTGAGCCGTGCTTTTTAATCGTGGAAAGTAAGAGCGTGTCTTTGTGTCCTAAATAGGCGATTGTCCTGATTCTCATCCCCGGGATCCATTATGTCTTAGCAAATTACTTTCTCTCTTTTAAATGCCTTAGTGATTAAAGATGCCACAGCAGATACCCTTAATGAGTACAAAAAGGGTAATAATTCCTCTTGTTGGCGCTGAATGCAATTAATCAGGCCCCTTTACTTGCTTTTTAAACAGATGAGGCATTTAAGGCCAAGCAAGTTTTTAATTGGACTTTAATGTCTCTCATTTACTTCATTTTGGCACAAGCGTAGGAATTCCCACCCCCCAGGTTTGCTGTTGGATTTATTCAGGGTGATGAAAGGCTCAGCGCGGAGTGAAGACTCAGCAGCAGACTGAAACACGTCCTTCAGCCCATGCCTGGCTCCATCTCGTTGCCTGGCCCAGGCTTGGTCCTGCTGCAGGCAGCCCAGAATTCTCCGACCAGGAGCAGAGCCAGGTCATCCAGCCCAGGATCCGCCTCCAGCATGGGGCTGACACCACGTATTAGCAGTATTTTTGGAGTAGTCATCAACACAAGGGTGCAACATAGCCTGCCCTGTTTCGTTAGGTTCCCTTGCCTTGAAGGGACCGTTGACCTGCGAGTATTCTCGTGGCTATCTGGAAGCTCTTGATGGAGGTCCATCTTCATAACCTAGACTCTGTACCTTCACACATGGGGTGAGTTGTATCTTTTAAGGGATATTCCTGAGATCCATGGCCAAGGGGAGATATAGAGGCCTTGAGCACTGTTACAGATGGATGAGTCCATGTAGAGGTGGTTAATTTATGCCAGGAATTCCCATGGGAGAAAAGATGTGTGATGGCTGACCTTCACCCAGCCTCCAGCCCCTGCTGCCTGCTGTGAAGCCAGCACCACCCCTGGCCACGAACCACCTGGCCTTTGGTTCCCTTTGCTCACGGCTATCCTCCACTGTGGTTTGGGGATGGCAGTTGCCTGTCGGCGTGTCCCAGTTGGTATTTTGTGCGGGGACGCGTGCTGCACCCCAGCCTGGCCGTTGGCTGTCCCAATTCGGCTCTTCCCGTGGTTCAGCCGAACAGACAGCGGTATCGACGTGTGCGAGCCTGCCCCTGAGCCTGCGTGTCGCTCTGTGGGGCAGGCGTACCTCTTAACACCCAGGAGAGATCCTGAAACAGCGTCGGGTGGGTTTTCCAGGTGCAGAAGTCTTTTGCGGAGTCTTTTCCAGGTCTTTTGCGGAGTGGGGTCTGTCTGTAGTGCAGCTGTACCGCTGCCGTAGGCTCCCACCCACGGAAGGGGTGGCGGGTGCGGGAGAGCTGTGAGCATCCTTGGGCAGGTGAGATGGCTCTTATGCCATCGGGGTTCTTTGCCCCCAAAAACCAATTAGGAGATATGTAGGGACAAGGGACAACACCCTCCATTACTACATCTGTGCTTCTCCCGCTTCAAAGGTAGGCAGAATTGTACGCGCAAGTCAGTCTGGAAAGTTAAGTGTATTCAGAGAAATGTGTTATTGAATACCTTGTGTTAATTTAAACACCTTCTGCCTGCCAGGCTTGGGGGAGAGGAGCGTTGCCAGCTGGATCAGCCGTAGTGCTTCTCTAGATCTGTCTCAGAGCATCTTTACTTTAAGTCCCTCGCTACAACCCGAGGCCTCCCGGTGCAGCGTGAGGAACTGCCGGGCATGAGCACCAGGCTCTGCCTTCCAGGCGGCTGCTCGGCAGGGACCGCCACGGGGGATGCTTGCCCAATATTTTGTTTGGTTTTGCCTTCTTAATTGTCATATCTCCTCTCCTCTGGCTCCCTTGCAACTTTGAACATGCGTCTGATACTGGATTTGATGGTTGCGCAAGGATAGTCCTGAAGATATCTTGAAGTCCTGGATAGCCAGATGTGGGAACCGAATCTCTCCGGTTTTATCTTGTGCTGAGAACGGCTTTGCACGTTTTGCCCCCTCGCACCCGCAGATAAGGATGCTTGGAGCCATCGTCTCTTGAAAAATAAGGGAGAATCGGAGGCTGAGCGAGGATCGAGGTTTTATGGTGTGATCGTGATGTGAGGGGCTGTGGACATCTTGATGAGACGTTCAGGGATAAAGGTGAACTAAAGAGCATCCAGCTTGCTCTGTGTCCCTGCAGAGTGAAAAGTGTGGGCCATCAGCATGTTCTCCAGCAGTGGGCAGGGACTGAAAGAAATAAGAGGATATTTCTGCTCCTCTGGCTGGGCAGTATGAGGAAGGGCAGGCAGCTTTGTCCTGTGGCTATGGATCCTGACAAAATGCCCTTAATCCAGGGTTTGTAGCCCAAATATATTTTACGTCAGGAAACTGCAACCCCAAGTGACCATCCCTACTGCCCCTACATCCCATCTGCCCCTCTACTCCACTCTCGTGAGACCCCACCTGGAGTACTGCGTCCAGCTCTGGAGTCCCCAACATAAGAAGGACATGGACCTGCTGGAGAGTGTCCAGAGGAGGGCCACGAGGATGATGTGAGGGCTGGAGCACCTCTCCTATGAAGAGAGGCTGAAAGAGTTGGAGCTGTTCAGCCTGGAGAAGAGAAGGCTCCGGGGAAATCTTATTGCGGCCTTCCAGTCCCTAAAGGGGGCCTACAGGAGAGCTGGGGAAGGACTTTTTACTGGGGCATGGAGTGATAGGACGAGGGGGAATGGCTTCAAACTGGAAGAGGGCAGGTTTAGATTGAACATTAGGAAGAAGTTTTTCCCTGTGAGGGTGGTGAGGCACTGTCCCAGGTTGCCCAGAGAGGTTGTTGAGGCCCCATCCCTGGAGGTGTTCAAGGCCAGGCTGGAGGTGGCCTTGGGCAGCCTGGTCTGGTGGGAGGTGTCCCTGCCTATGGCAGGGGGGTTGGAACTCGATGATCTTCAAGGTCCGTTCCAACCTAAACCATTCTATGATTCTATGATCCCAGCCGTTCTTGCATTGAGAATCTTCTGACTGAGGCTTACAAAGATGTTACTTTCTTTGATTTAATTCCAGATAAACTGCGGAATTATTTTCCTTTAGAGGCTTGCAAATTATGGAAGCATAAACCATGCTAATGATCCGATACGGACAGCTTTGGACGCGTTCCCAAGAACGGCTACCCCTGGGCAGGACGCGCTTGGAGAGGACTGATGGAGAGCGGTCTGCCGCTGCTCACCTGGCTGCCTTCCTTGGCAGGGCTCCCCCCCCCCTCCCCAAATTCCTCCATCTCTCAGGAACGAGAATCATTTCCTCTCTCCGGCTTCTTGCGGAGGCAAAGGCCCCGAAGACCTGAAGTTATCTCTGGAATGTGTGTAAACACCGAGTTCAATGGGATGCTGTTTGCCCCCCTCTCCTGGAGTGGGGGGGGGGGGTTAAGAAGGGGTTAATACAAGTTTGTTTTACGGGGTCTTAGCCCTGAGAATTGTCTTCCTCGGAGGGCAACCCGGCTGACCCCAGTCCCTGTGTGTGCCTTTCCCAGCGTAAAGGGGAGATTCGGGGCCCCGCCACGCGGGTGGGATTTCCGTCCTCTAAGAACAAGGAGATGAAAGGCCAAGGTGGTCTTCCTGCTAAACAGGGACCTGGGAGATGGTGTGGGACCTCAGCGCGCCCGCACTGGGACTCAGCGTGTTGCGTGATGGTGTAACTAACAGGATTTAGGCGATCCTTGGACAGAAACACCTTTGCAGGCAGGAGAAGGGTGGGGGCTTCCACATGGTTTGGGTCCCCCCATCTTCAAAGGCTGTTGAAACGTAAGCAGGGGGACAAAACCTTAGAGATGACGTAAAAGATGGGGCAAAATGCATTTCAATGAGAGGCATAAAGAGCTCCATCTGTTTGTCAAAAAAAAAAAAAAAGGAAAAATCAGATGTAAGTTCATTATGGTGTACGAGAACGTTACTAATGAGACCGGCCTGGGCGCGGAATTACTCTTAGATTTGGAATGAGTGGCGGCAACCCAGACCTAAAGCGCGACAAAATCAAGTTGAAAGCAGGCGTGTTGATACCAACGAAATGGTTAATTCCGAGATGTGTTGTCAGCGCTGGTGACGCACTGGGGCTGGACCCCTTCCAGAAAACACCACTTTAAACCGAAGACAAAGAACTGGGCTTAGCGCGGAGGTGATCAGTGGAATGGCTTGGCCTGGTATATACAAGGGGTCAAACGGGATGATTTAATGATCTCTCTTGGCCTGAAAGCTTTCTGTTCTCTTAGGAAGATAAATGAAAAAGCCCTTTCACAAAAAGCGAGCACTTGAGATATGTGTGTAATGAACTCTGCTGCTTCCAGGGGAACGGCGGAGCGGGATCTGCAGGAAGCGTGACCTTGCCGCCTGCAGGCTGCCTGAAGTTGGTGGCCATCTGTTTAGCGGAGGTGGCTCGCCACCATCAAGGCCACCACTCTCACGCGTGACGTTTCTCCGCTCCATTTTTAATCGCCAACTGACGCTGTCTCCCTGCATTTAAGTAACGTTTGTTTCCTTATCTCCGTCAGGGTGAAGAGGCCAAGCGGCATGAGCAGCCTCCTGGGGAAGATTGGCTCCAAAAAGCAAAAGATGAGCACACTGGAGAAATCTAAACTGGACTGGGAGAACTTCAAGGAGGAGGAGGGGATTGTGGAGGAGCTGGCGATCCATAACCGAGGGAAAGACGGGTAAGCGGGACTCTACCTAGTAGCAGTCCAGCATTTCCCACCACTTCCTATACGTGTAGGAACCCCATCGCTTGCTAGAGAGAGTTCAGCAAACCCATGGGATTTCTTAAGGATTTATTTTAGGAGTGCATAAAGCCAGTAGCTGCTGAAGGTGTCACAGGGAGACGGGTAAGTCCGCAAGCACCTATGGCTCTCTGCGAACAACCTCGTGAGTTCTTCAAGTCCAGCTCAAGCAGAGCCTGGCTGTGCTTTATCTTCCCTCCTGCTAGTGGCACAGATGCAGCGCAAACCGGTCTAATGCAGCACTCCCATGAGGAAACACAATTGCCTTTGCCCTGTTTTCTTTGATTTTTAATTTAAAAAAAAAAAAGTCTCAAATTGGGAGGTACGTTTTTTGTTCCGTTCTTCAAATGACATGTTCCAGCTGCGTCTGTCCTCCCTCCTCCTGCGTAAAGACGTATGCGAACCCAGAACAGCTGGCAAGGTGCGTTAAAGATTACGGCAGCACTGGGCGTTGATTGTGTGCATCGAGCGATGCTCACTCCAATGAAGTTAATGGAAGTATCGTAAAAGTAAATGGCGATGCTGTAAATAAAACAGAAAGTTAATAACATGCACTGCAGGGAAGGATAATAAGATCAGAAGTGGCGTTTCCACCACAAGTGCTTTGCTAAGCTCTGGGAAAACGTAACCGGCTTAAGTGGACAGCTCATAAAATGTATTTTTATTGTGAGCTGTTCTTTTACTCTGCGGGAAAAACTCAGCGCTTCTGCATTCCAACAGATTCGGATTTTGTATTTCAAATAGGTATTTTATAATTGCTGGATTTTGTCAGTTTGGTCCTTCTCCATCAGATGTGCCCTGATCTGTTTCTGGACACTTGCCCTTGAACAAGTAGAGCAATTCANGAGATCCCAGAAATCCAAGGAGGTGAGCGATGTACATCGCGTGGCAGAGCGCACACGCACCAGATCATCGCCGATGCTGTCGGCGGCGTGGCGAACGCTGCGGCCAGAGCCCTGTATGCAAGACTCTCCGTTGAAATGGCCGGCGCCAGGAGTCTGGAGGCAGAGCCAGGCTGCGTACCGGGCTCTGTCCGAGATGGAGGAGGAGGAGGGTGAGCTTCTCCCATGAAGCCCCAGCAGGAGCTGCAGGCTCCACCTCCAGGGAATGGTCCTGTTGCCATCTGTGGCACCTGGCTGGCTTCTCCGGATGGGATGTGGAGTGAGAATTTGCCCTACACAGATGTCCTGAGTGGCTGTCAAGTGTGGGACCGGCTCCGGGCCTTCGCTCCTCTGGACTGGGCTGGTGGCAGTAGTACCCCCATTAAAAGCCAGACCATCTCTTGCCGATTGCTGGGACACGCTGTTTCTTTCCACGGTCATCGGAATCAGCCTGAATCAGGGTCCATCGCTCTCCGAGACAATCTCTGCACGGGACAACCTCTGCACGAGCGTTTTGTGGCATCTCTTGCTTGTTCAAACCTCGTATGTCAGCCTTTCTTGGACAGTGCTCTTTCCTTTCCCACCCCGTACAAGCAGGACAGCTCGCTCTTCACGCCTGGCAGACCTTTCCGGAGACGCTAACGTAATGATCCTTGAAGGCTGAAGAAGGGATCAGCGCATTGAAAAGACGAGCCAAGCAAAACAGCAATTTTAAGAGTATCTGTAAGCTCGGACAGCTTTGGGTTTTGCTGCCTGTCGCATCCTAGGCTAGAAAATCCACTGGGCTATTGGCAAGTGATTTTTTGGGATTAAAGAAACGAGAAACACAATGCCGTGATAACTTCAGAGAGTCCTTAGAAATCTGTTCGTGCTAGTCAGGCGTGTAACCTGCGGGGAACAACCAAGTGTCTGCTCACTGTGAATTACGGGCACCTTCAAGGTAAAGGAAGGGAGAAGGGAGGAGCACCGACGGACTTCAGCCCACTGCGTTTCTGCTTACAGGTCACCTGTAAACGCCCGTGGCGTGAAGGGTGCCGCACCGTGACCGAGCAGCCAGCCCGCGCGGGGGGCACATCGCGCCCACACAGCTGCCACAGGCTTCAGGCCCTTTTGCAGGAGCCTGTTGTCCCTTCCGCAGCCGCCTCTTCTCCTTTAATAACGTAGACTCTGCTCACCCTTCAGTGGGCAATCATTTACACATCTCTATAAAGGTCGTAATGAGCGGTTGTTAACCCTTCAACCCAGGCAGGCGGGAGCGGGGCGCTGCCTTTATCCCCGGTGCCCATGTGCCTTAGAAACCTCTGGTCCCCGCCTGTCGTGCTTTGTAATTAAAAACGTCTGCCTGATGAGGAAAGCCACAACTCCCTCCTGGAAGCGTCTGCCCAACGCCACACCACGCGCTACAGAGATGTCCGTGCACGGCTGGAGGAAGGCAGGAGGCATTTCTTTTTGCTGAGGAGGGAAGGCAGGCTGAATTTATCTTTTTTTGCGGTAACCTGGCAGAAATCACTGTTCACAGCCCGGAGCTTGTTGTGCCTCGGACCTCCCCGGCCCTTTTCGGGCAGCCACACGTGCTCGGCCGGCGGCTGGCTGAGCGATGGGGCCATGGCATCTTTTTGCTGCCGATGCCGGTTACCAGCCAGATCCTGGCTCCAGGATTCCCGAGGCAGAGGGGACGCGTGCCGCCCCATGACTGCATCCATCCTCACCTCCGAGTTTTCCGCCCCTCGTATCACCAACCCCAGACGGCGATTAGCGGGATCGGGGCGCGCGCAGCCTGGTTGTGCCAGATCCTGAGGGCCTGTCCTGGATTTGACAGGAGGGGCTGAAGTAAGGAGAGGAGGCAGCTATCCCCTTTGCTGTCGCCTCTCTCTGATGTGCTTTATAAATGGAAACGTGGGCTCTTAATTGGGCCACGTTTGTAGGGCAGGCCCGGTGGGGGGGAGCAGCCCCGCTCGGGGTGCGGGGCCAGCCCCGTGCACTGGGTGACTGGTGGCGACTGGGAGGGGACGGGCAGCACCGATGAAACCCGGAGCGGTTTGCAGCTGCCCTCGTTAGCAGAGACAGCCTCTTCTCCCCACGAATTTACCTTCCTCCGGATCACAGCTGCCCCGTTTCCACACGGGCTGATAATTTACGGGAAGTATTGATTGGGGTAGCAAAGGTTGGTTAGACAAGCGCGGGAGGGATGTTTGTGCCCGGCTCGTGCACTTTGCACTGCTCTTTGGCAACGCGGAGCCAGGCTGGGAACCGGAGACGCAGCCGTAGCTTGGGCGCAGCGTTTGGGGTGCCGGGGGGGGGGCTCGCGCCCACCCTACAGACCCGCTGATCCCTGCTTGTGTCCTTCAGCACCTCCAGCCTCCGTGTGCACGTAGCGCAAGCTTGTTCCCAGGCTGCCCGCCCCATAAACCACGGTGTATGCACAGGTAGTGCCTTGCGGGGTCTGCTCTGGCCCCCGCGGCGCTTTGCTGTGGCCGGCCAAGGACAACGCCACGGGGTAACGTCGAGGTTCCTCCATGCAGAGCCGCTGGCTGCGGCTGTGGGACCGCATTCCTGGCTCGTGATCCATATCGATCCCCCAGGAGCGAGTCCCTGCCCGCTGGAGAGGCACGGCAGCCACAGAGGAGGAAGAGGAGGAGGAGGAGGAAGAGGAGGAGGAGGAGGAAGGTGCTGACCCCTTGCTATGGTTGGGAGAAGGGAGTCCCAAAGGAGCTTCAAATTCAGTAGCTCGGACTGTTGCTGCCCAGGCGTTCGGGGTGTCCCCAGGTTAACGGCGGTAACCCCTGTCCCTCACCTTCCCGGCTGTGATTGCAGTTGGTGTTTAGCAGCAGAGGGGGAGGAAAACCACACGCCCAGCAATATGACACGCTGCAATACACAACATGACCCCACCACCACCACCCCCCCCCTAAACTTCCTTCCCGTGGCCTCTCCGAGCCGGGTCCAGCAGCGGATCACCTCCCGGCTTGCGGGGATGAAGGGAAGCGACACTCCCCTGCCCGCCTTTCCTGAGCCGGCGTGGGGAGGGGGCCTCGGTGCAGGGCCCTCCTCTGACGGCGAGGGGTAGGGGGCCAGAAAAACACCTCCTCGCAGCCAGCACGTCCTCTGCGTTACGCCGCGCTGGGCCCCTGCCCCTCGCAGCCGGCGGAGCCGAGCTTGACCCAGTTGTGTCAGCGCGAGACGGGCTCGGGCGGCGATGGGAATGGGGTGGCAGCAGGGATGCTCGGGGACGGAGCCCCGGGGGGAGGAATCGCTCGCTGGATTAATTCATTTCCAGTGACGGCTGGGTGGGCAGGAGCGTCAGGGCTGTCCCTCGCAGCAAGGGCGAAAGCACCCCGGTCCCGGCAGCGCGTTCAGCGCCGGTTCAATAGCTGGAGCATAAAGCAGAGAGCTCCTCGCTGACGCCCCTCTGTCCTAGAGGGACCGCTGCTGGTGGCGGGAGGGGGCTTCAAGCCATGGGGTTGTATCTTAGGCACCTTCGTGCACGCTGAAAGCCACCCAGGAGCCTGGAAAACCCACAGAGCTCCTCTTCCCCGCAGCCTTCAGTCTTGCTTTCAAGCAACGGGCTTCCCTGGTTCAAAGGCAGCGGCTCCTGCATCTCGCGCCGGTGCCGAGCCGTAATGACCTTGTCATGACAGCCGAGCGTTTGCCACCCTGGAACAAATGCAAAACAATTGTGATGATTCAATTACAGCTCCTGTTTTGAATTGCAATTTCGCTCCCTCTGTAGGTTAATTAGTAGCACAGCCCCGGGCTGTCTGTGGCAAGGGTTTGCAGCAAAGTGCATTAAAATTCAGCTGCACGCCGTTAATGAGCGGCAAGGTGCTTTTCCAGGCGCAGGCGTGCTTTGCTTTCTTCCTTGCAGCGCTCAGGTGCCTCGCTGAGAGGGAGAAGTAAATACTCGGCGGTGGTTAGGAACCGGTCTGCGGCTGGGAAACCCCTGGCCTGAGTCCCTGGGCTTGCTGGGCGATGCTGTTCGCGTCCCCGCTTGCTCCCTGCGCCCCCTTGTCAGCTTCTCTGGTGGGCCGTGCTGCTGCGGTGGGGTTTGCGAGAGGCTTTGCTGGGGGTGCGTGGGCAGGGTCGCCCGGGCAGCCTCAGAGCTGCCTCTCCCGCCGAGGACCTGCCCTGAGCCCGCTCGAGCTGTTGGTGAAGGTCATTTCTCAGCCGTAAGAAAAGAGGTGGACCCAGAAGCAGCCAGCGCACGGCTCCAGCCTACGCGCTATGGGGACCCTTTACCCCAGACCTCTGCCAGTCCCCCAGGAGGCCACAGAGCCATTTTGGTGCCCGTAGGAGATGCTCAGTGCGGTGATCTCATGGAGAGGGAGGGAGGGAGGGAGGGAGGCAGATGATGACACCTTCCCTCCCTGCTCATCCTTTCGGGTGGTCTTTGCCCCGGGCTGGGGGCAGCGCTGGCTGCTACAGGCACTGCTTACAGCCTCCGCCTCTGTCTCCCCGCAGGTACATCGAGAGGAAAGCATTCCTGGAGCGCGTGGATCACAGGCAGTTCGAAATCGAACGCGACATCAGACTGAGCAGGATGAAGCCCTGATGTGCCGGGGGGCGGGTGGCTGCGGGGGATCCTGCTCCCTTCTGTGCCCGAGTGCTGGCTGGGGGCTGCCAGCCACCGCCGGACCACCAGGCACGGAAACCGTTCTCTACCCAAGACTCAGCCTGTACGTCTCAACGTACGGGTTTTTCCTTTTACTGTAATAGTTTGGGGAGGGTATTTGTCAGTGGGCAGGGGGCACTTTGAGGGTTAAAGGGTCCAGCAGGTGACAGAAGAGACCGATGCGATTCTGGAAGGCGGCTTTCCACGGAGAAGAGGTGGTGGCACCCATCCTTTGCCAACCCCGGGTGCTTCTGGCAGGAGGAGGCTGGGAGGGTGCTGGAGCCTGGGCTAGGGCTCGGCTGGCGTTACCTGGTTGAGAGAGGAGCTGCAGGACGGTTTTGCGGCTGCTGTGCGCGCGCAAGTTGTGGGATTCGGGGCTGGAGCCCTCCTCCCCGCTCTGCCAGCCCCGCAGCGCTCCCTGCCCCTCCGTGCTGCGCTCCTGCCCGGACAAAGCCGAACTGTCTGTACTTGTTTGTGGGGTCTGATGATGCTGGGGGGGGGCGGGGGGGGTTAAGCAAGCCGATGAAGAAATCCTTCCTTGTTCACGCTGTCGAGAAGATGGGAGCAGCTGCAGCAGGCAGGACGGGCCAGGATCTGAGCGTTCACGTGAATAAAGTATTCCATCCCAACATTCTTGCGTGCCGGCGGCATGGTTTGTGCGGGAAGCAGAGGGCAAAGAAATTAAGGGTCGCATGCAGTAACGAGCGTTTGACTGCCATCGTGAAAACCCCTGCTCGGAGGTGTCAGCCTGAGGGCTGGGGCGAGTGCTTGGATCCCTTTCCCACTGCGGTACTGGGGCTGGCTTTGGGATTAAATCCAGAATTGGGGGGGGGTGATGGGGTCAGTGTGGTCCTCCTGTAGCAGTAAGGAAACCCACCCAAGGCCTGGCCGCGCGGGGACGTTCTGCAAGTGATGCTGGCTGGGTGTGGAGCTGGAGGCCAACGACGCACCGTCATCTCGGCCATCCCTTCTGCTCTGCCTGGCTGAGTTTGGCAGCTCCCCACGTGCATGTCCCCGGAGCGGAGGTGCCTTTTCCCCATGGAATGCTCTGAGCCCGCTCGGTGGGGCAGCCCGTGCCGGCGCTGTGCCAGGGAGCGGGGTGGGGAAGCGGCACAAGCCCCCATCCTTCCCGCTAACGGGGCCGGCGATGCCGCCGCTGCCGCTGGCCCCTTGCCCGGTGGCTCTGAGCGTGGTCTCAGCTTTGGGCTCACGTGTCAGCTGCTGAGTCAGCCCTTGCTCTGCGGCCGCGTTGTGGGATCGAGGAGAACAAAACACCACGTGCTCGGGGAGGGGGGGGGGAGCTGCAGCCTTTGGCGCCCTGTTATGTACAGAATCAGCTGTTACGGACCTGCTTCAACGAGCCTGAAATTGGACAGAAACAAAACAACACGGGGTGATGACATGTTTTCATCTCCCAAACCAGTTGCTGCTTTGGGTTTGGTTGCAAAAAAAAAACCAACTGGAGTCCCTGTTCCAGGGCACCGTCGCGGGGAGGTTTCGGCTGGGGGCTCCCGGCTGGCAGCGAGCGGCCCCGGCTGCCGGGCTGGACCTGGGAGGGGGCTGCGGTGCTGCTGCGGTGTCAGGCGGGTGCTGCTGCGGTAGCCGGGCCGCTGGCCCGCTTCAGGTGCTGCAGGACCATCTCTGGCCTCCTCTCTCCTCCCCGCGTGCTGGGTGACTCCCAGCAGGGACCCCGAGGCAAACCAGGCTTGTTTTGCAGCATCCTCGCTGAGGGCGGGATGCACCGGGCAGCAGCTCGGCCGGGGCGGCCGCAAGCGGGGCTGGAGGGTCGGCCCCGCCGTAAGCGCTGGGCAAGCAGCGGGGGAAACCATTTGCCTTTTGCTGTGCTGTGCTCTGCTGGGGCTGAGGAGGAGAGGAGGGGACACCGGGCATCTTCTCCACCCTATATCATGCCATGACTGCAGTCCTGGGTCCTCACACGCTGGAGGGAGGTGGGGAAGGGTCGTGTCACCCCCGCACAGGCCAGGTCCCCGCGGCGTCTGCCTCCTTGGGGGCTGTCGACCAAAATCCTCGCCGCAGCACAGGCGTCCCGGCCGCTGCTGGGTGCTGCCTGTTGGGTCGGGTCTCCGATGCGGCTGCATTTTAGGGCTCGTTCTGCTCCAGCAGCTCAGCAGCATCTTGGGGTCTGCAAACAGAAAGTAATTCTGCGCGTCATCTTATAAGCAAGAGCTGAACGGAGATGAAAGAGGGAAACCTTTGGAGATGCCAAAGGCCGGAGGCACCAAACCCAGCCCTGCTCTTAAAAGCCTTCGGGAGTCCGGGCTGTGTCCAGAGAGAGCTCTGCCACAGCGTCAGGCTCCGGACAGCCTGGGGGGATGATCTGGGGGGATGATGGCTCTGGATTTAGACGCACGCGAATGCCGTGTCACTGGGATCTGGCCACCATCCACCGGTAAACTGGGAATACTGGTGACCCCAGTGTAAGCAAGGGATCCTGCCTGCCAGCCCAGCACTGCTCTCCGAAAGTGCTCCGGCCTCTCTTCTCTGTTGGGTTTGGTTTTTTTTCCCTTCCCTTCAGCTGAGCGAAAGTGGAAAATGTCGAAATCTTGGAAGCAACCCGCCCTGCTGGAAAAGCGCGGTTTAACGGGGGTGGCCGAGAGCCTCGGCTCCCCTCTCCCGCCGGGCTCCCCCAGCTCGTAGCGCCCGTGGCGTGCCCGCCTGGGCTCGGCTCGGCTCCGGCTGGAGGATGGCGTGCTGCGGTGGCAGCTCCCAGCCCGGCAAGCTGGGACGGGCTCGGCAGGACGGCCGGGAGGTAGCCCCCAGCCTGGGGCTGCTTCTTGGCTTCCTCCGCACGCGCGTGTGCACGCACGCGCTCCCAAGCGTCCCCGCGTTTTTGCCTGGTTGGATCATGTATTCCTCGCCTCTCTTTCCTGAAGACGAGGAGTGATTTACAGGTCTCCAGAAAATACAGCTTGGCTGCTTAGGAAGGAAAAAAAAAGGAAAAAAAAAAGAAAAAAAAAAGCCAAAAGCCAATCCGCTTGCTATTTCCATTGCCCGGCCGCCTTCCCACGAAGGGGGGTTGGCCCCCGGTACCCGCCAGCCCTCGGCATCCCTGCCAGCCTGGAGCTTTCTGGTGGGAGCAAATCTCCCAGGAGATGTGGGTGCCTCTTTGGAGACATTCCCACCTTGAGCCATCTTCTCTGGGAGGCTCACGTGTCCTCCCAACCCGGGGCATTTGCTCAGCATAATTTTGGTCCTCCAAGGAGTCCCTCATGGCCCCGAGCATCACCTCGCCCCGAGGAGCTCCCCCTTCCCCGACCGCCTGAAGGGGCCCCTTGTGCGTGCGGTTGGGCCCCGAACAAGGCAGCGATTGTGTCTGCGTGCCCGGACGGTCGGGGCTTGTGCCGCGGCGGCCACGCTCCGGAGCCGCCGTAAAACCGCCTGCGTCCGACCCGCGCCCGCCGGCTCACTTTCGTTGAGCTGTTCGGAGGATTTTTGGGGAGGCTGTTACAGGGCTGCGGGGATCGCAGGCGGGGAGGTACCGTCATGCGTTTAAATCTGCTTCGGTGATAGGGACGCGGGAATGAACGTCCGGCACTCAGCGTGGGAGGAGGTTGAGAGTTGGCTGCCCGGCGGTGCATCCCGGGCCATCCCAAGGACCGTGGTGGGATTCAAGGTCGGCCAAGCCACCGTGGGGTGAAGCGTGATGGGAGAGGGACAGAGGAGAGTGTGGGGCTGGCCCCAGTGAGGCATCTCCCCAGGGGATGCTCGGGAGGATGATGTTGGGGTGACCACATCTTCTGGTTTCAGCCTTTCCCACCTCTTTTCCTGGCAGCGATGTCCCGTCCAGCGGCGCAGTGGGGTCTCTGCCTGCGGTGGGTTCAGGACTAATGTGGAATTAACGGGGCAGCTCGTGGGTCTCCCGCACCACCGGCACGAGGGTCCCCACCTCGGGGTGTCCTCGTGCTGGTGTCGGTGTTTGAGGTTGAGCCGGTGGCACCGAGCCCCGGCCGGGGGCGAGGATCAGCGCCAGCCCTCGCCGGGGGATGAATGGGGAGACGAACAGAGCCGCCACTGTTGGGGCAGCCCGAGGCCGGCGCTCCGCCTCGGCTTTTCTGGAGGCCAAGGGGATGCCCCGCCATCCCGCTCTCCGGAAAGCCAAACCCCACCGTCTCCTCTCCGCGGCCGAAAACCGACCCAGCGCCACGGAAAGGCACGGGGATAAATCCTTGTTGTGATCCTGTTGGGTCCCGTGATATTACAAGCCAAGAGAAATGTCCTCATTATTTCCAGAATATTGAAGTCTAATAAATCCCGTCCTGCCTTACAGGATTTATTTCTCCGTTCATTGCTAGGAGACTCAGTCCCGTGTAATCCTATTGCTGCTCCGGGAGGCGGGAGGCGGTTTTCCGAAGCACGGGCACGGCGGGGCCGCGGGCAGGAGCCGTGGGCAGGAGCCGCGGGCAGGAGCAGGCAGCCCCATCCGCAGCCGCTGGTCCCCCCTGGGGATGGCTCCAGCCCCACAAGTGTCCCAGTGTCACCCCTTGCCCCCCTTTTCCGGGATGCCCCGCTGTCCTGGAGCTGTGCCCCAGCCTGGGTTCACCGAAATGCATTCCATCCGACATTTGGGGCATGGCTGGGCCAACGGGTCATTAATCGGCAATTAGCCAATTAGCATGGCATGGCATGGCACAGCCTGCTCCTCCAGCCACACGCATGCCTGCCGTGCTCTCCCAAAACCCCCATTTGGGGTCCTCCAGCACCTTCCCATGTGGGAAAAGCCTGGAAAAGCCGGGCCCGGCACAGGCAGTCCCCCACCACCGCGGCAGCGGCAGCCTGCCCGGTGCGGAGCCGGCCGTGCCTGGCTCGCCGGACACCGGGGATTCTCCCCAAGACAATGACGGACACGTGAATATGGCTGGAAATTTCACCAACGAAGTGTTTTCCATAGCAACCGTTGCTGGGGCAACCGGCATCCCGAGCAGCATCCATCCCAAAACACCCAGCCCCGCATCCGCCGGAGCTGGTGGAGAGCCACGGCGCGGGACTGGGGTGATGGCCCCCCCCATCACCGTACCCCACCGCCAGCGGCACGGGGATGCTCCGGCTGCACCGACGCGGCTCTGAGCATCCCCAGCGCCGCAGGGGCCCCGTAACGCTCCACTTTTGATCTTCTTTTTGGCATTTCATTTTTTTCTTAGAGGTGGGAGAAGCCGAAGGGAGACCTGTTGGTGCCTGTCGCCCCCCCGGGCGCTTGGCTGCGGAAGCAGAGGGGGTGCGGGAGCCGTTGCCAGCTCAAGGGCGCTCAGCAGATGCAAGCAGCAATTTTGGCGCCAGTGCACCGAAAATGGCCCGGACCGAGTATCGACAGGGGATGCTTTAATGAGACCGTCGCCACGAGGAGGGGAAAAAAATCAAATCCTGCTGATTTAAGTACCAAAGTGGGGAGATCACGGCCCCTCGGCGCCCACCCGAAGCCGTGCGATGGCAGGTTCACCCCGGGGACGCCCCCAGGAGAGACCCTCGCTGGGCTCAGGGTCTCCGTACCGAAAACACCGCGGCCTCGTGGGATGGGCTGCGGCAGCGGGAGAGGGGCCGGGGAGCTCGGAACCCGTTCCGGGGGATGTCGGCGGCACTGCGCTGTCACCGCTGCTACCAGCAAGAGGAAACCGCGGTCCTCCGGCTGCGGTTTGCGGGCGCGACCGCAGTCCCGGCTGCTGGATATCGCCTACCCTCGGCTGTGCCTCAGTTTCCCCATGCGCCAGCGATGCGCAGGGAAACACGCCTCCGAGCAGGGGACGGTGCAGGCAGGTTGCCGGTGCCGAGGGACGGTGGTGGCGGTTTTCGGGGAGCGGAACGCGCCCTGCTTTTTGGGGTTTGCACTCCGTCGCCGCACGGCAGCACGGCCCAAAGGCAACGCGACGGCGGGGGAACGCGCGCCGGGAGGCACATGCACGGGCAGAGGTGCGTGCAAGCACCCGTCCGCGCAGCTTGTGCGTGTCCCGGGGGTCGCGTGCCTCCATGCAGCTCGCACGTGCCCTGCAGCTTGCACGTCTGGTAGAGGGCGCAGGCCCACGCAGCTCAGCGTGCCCTCCCAGCCCGCTCCCGGCTCCGTGCAGGTGCCGGCAGCGCCGGAGCTGCGGGCAGGGACTGCGGCTCAGCGTGCGTCGGCGGCGTCGGCGTCAAGCCCGGGCTCGCCGGCCGTCGGGGCGACTGCGGGCCACGTGGCCGGGCTGTCGGAACAGGCCGGGCAGGCAGCGTGCCGGCTGCCGTGGTGCGCCGCGGGGTGTGCCATGATGCTCCGCGGTGTGTGCCACGATGTGCCGTCACCCCGGAACAGCAGCGGGGCTGGTGCGGGATGTGCAGCCGAGGGAAAGCAAAGAAGGAGGGTGAAGGGTTTAAACCCAAGAGGGTCAGCCCGATGCCACCCATATATCGCCCCCCCCACCTTACACACCCGTTACACACCCACTGCACCTGCACCTACCCCTTGTACACCCCAATTACACCCCCGTCCGATGGCCGCTTACCCCCTACACCCTTGGTGCACCCCCCCAGGATGTCTGCTGGGCGCCAAATACACCCCGGTGACCCCCCTGCCCCGTGCCCGTAGCACACCCGCTGCATCCTTGTTACCCTTCGCACACCCATTACACCCCTGTCACACCCCTGTTACCCTTTGCACACCCATTACACACCCATTACCCTTTGCACACCAGTTGCACCCATTGTACCCCCATTACCCCTTGCACACCCATTACACACCCATTGCACTCCTGTTACCCATTGCACCCCCACTGCACCCGTTACCCTTTGCACACCCATTCACCCCCATTACAGACCTGTTACACAGCCACCACACACACACTGCACACCCGTTACCCTTTGCACACCAGTTGCACTCCCATTACACCCCCTTTACACACCTGTTACCCTTTGCACACCCACTACACCCCCTTTCCACACCCATTACACCCCAGTTACCCTTTGCACACCCATTACACCCCCATTACCCTTTGCACACCCATTACACACCCATTCACCCCCATTACAGACCTGTTACACAGCCACCACACACACACTGCACACCCGTTACCCTTTGCACACCAGTTGCACTCCCATTACACCCCCTTTACACACCTGTTACCCTTTGCACACCCACTACACCCCCTTTCCACACCCATTACACCCCAGTTACCCTTTGCACACCCATTACACACCCATTCACCCCCATTACAGACCTGTTACACAGCCACCACACACACACTGCACACCCGTTACCCTTTGCACAGCAGTTGCACCCACATTACACCCCCCTTGCACCCCCATTACCCTATGCACACCCATTGCACCCCCTTTGCACACCCGTTGCACCCCCATTACCCTTTGTACACTCATTACACCCCCGTTACAGCCCGTTTGCACACTCATTACATACCCATAACACACCCGCACCACCCCCGTTGCACGCCTGTTACCCGATACACCCCATTGCACCCCCATTACCTGTTGCACCCCCGTTACACCCCCATTTCACCCCCGTTACCCCCCCGNAGTGGGTGTTGGGGGGGATGGGGGCGCCCCCCCCCTCCAGGCGGGACGCGGGGCCCCGGGGTAACGGCTCATGGCGGGCATGGAGGAGGAGGAGGAGGAGGAGGAGGAAGGCGGCCTCCCCCAGCCCCGGCAGGGCTGTGCGGCCGGGCTCCCCCCCGCGGCGTGACCTTGGCCCAGCCCCGCCGTACCGGGNGTTCCCCGACCCCCCCCCCCCTCCACTAAGCGCGCTGCGGGACCCCCGGGGCTCCCGCCACCCCGGGGGAAGGGGGGGGTGTAAAGGGGGGAGGCAGGCTGCGGCCTGTCCTGCCGCCACGGCACCGGTTAAATGCCGGCGGCGGCGCGGGCGAGGCGGCCGTGGCACAGCCGGTGTCCCCCGTGGGGACGGAAGGGGCCCGGCGTGGGGATGGTCACGGCGGCGGTTGGGGCTGACTCACCGCCCTGGCACTTCCTCCCTCCCGGGAAAGGGGAGGGAGAGGCGGAGGAGGTGTCCCATCGTGTTTCCCACCCCCCCCACCTCCCCCCCCCCTAAAAAAAACCGGGGAGGCGGAAGGGCCCGTCCCCTTCCCAGCACCACCTCCGGGAAGGATGGGTTGAACTGCAACTGGGAAGGGAAAAGCGGTGGGAGAGGGGACATCCAGCCGCTGGGACCCCCCTCGGTCAAGCCCCCCTCCACCCCCCGGTACCGTCGCCCGGCGGGATGACTGCCCAGCGGCCGGCGGGGCCCGGCTCACCGCCCCGGCGCGGGGCTCTCTTACAGAACGTGTTGGCCAAGGCGCTGTACGACAACGTGGCCGAGTCGCCGGACGAGCTCTCCTTCCGCAAGGGCGACATCATGACGGTGCTGGAACGCAACACGCAAGGGTTGGACGGCTGGTGGCTCTGCTCCCTCCATGGCCGTCAGGGCATCGTCCCCGGGAACCGCCTCAAGATCCTGGTGGGGATGCACGACAAGAAGCAGCAGCAGCAGCAGCAGCAAGCGCCCGGTCCGGCGCAGGGGCAGGCAGTGCCACAGCCGCCGGTGCCCCAGCCGGCTCTGCCGTACCACCACCAAGGAGGCTACACCCCGCTGTCGCCCGCCTCGCAGTACACACCCATGCACCCTGCTTACGCCCCCCAAGGGGACAACGTCTACCTGATGCCGGTCCCCAGCAAGGGACAGCAGGGTCTCTACCCGGGCACGGTGCCCACCGGACAGTTTCCGCCTGCCCCGGCTAAGCAGCCGCCCGCTTATCCGAAGCAAACGCCTCCCCACGCTTTCCCCAGCCCCGGCCAGGAGATCTACCAGGTGCCCCCTTCCCTGGGCCAAGCGGCGGAGGCGTACCCCGGGGGCTCTGCTAACCCCCCCCAGGATGTCTACCAAGTTCCTCCCTCGGCCGGTCAGGCTCAAGACATCTACCAGGTGCCCCCGTCGTTGGACACGAGGAGCTGGGAAGGGCACAAGCCCCAGGGAAAGGTAGGACCAGGGGAGTCTGGGGGGGCGGCGGCGTGGTTGTGGGGTGGTCTGTGGTCCGCGGTGGCGAGCGGGTGGCAGGACTTTGGTGCTTTGGCTTATTTGCCCAATGTCGGCTCTTGGAGCGGGAAGTCCTCGTGCCCGTCATGGTGGGGGGGCTATAGGGGCATCCTTCCCCGCGCCGGTTGGTGTGAGCTACTCATCTCGGGGCTGGAATAGAGTTTGGCACTCAGGTCCTCTTGGTCTCTCGCGTGAGCTGGTGCTGGTGTCACCGAGGGCACAGCAGCCATGCCCGGGGTGGGCACGGGGGTGCTGGTAACCCAAAGGCTGCTTGGAGATGCCCCTTGGTGGGATCTCTAGAGGTGGCTGTGGTACCCGGCGCGGCGCCGTGATGTTTCCTCCCTCCCGAGAGTGCGGGCAGGGGCAGGCAGCCGGTGCCAGCGTATCCCGGCCATGCCAACGCTTGCCAGTTGGGTTTACCGGTGAGGCAAAGGTGAGCCACCAGCCTGTTCCCAGTACGGTGACCTTTTCCGGGACAGCCTAACGGCTACATCCCGCACACCGGCTTCCTCCTGGCTCTGCCCCTTCCCTGGCACGTCATCCCAAAGCGCTTTCGGCATTGTGTTTTCCGGGAAGGTTACCCTTGACTCACACCCCTGCGAAGCAGCCAGTGATGGAGAGGGCTGCCAAATCACAGCCGGGGCACGGGGGGAGCATCCCTAAAAGGGAGAGGAGCTGCCCGGCACCTCTGCCAGTGCCGCAACCCTTTGGGTTTGGTTATTTGCCAACTCTGGTGTCGCCGTGGTACGGCAATTTGGGCACCGAGCCGTGGGCAGGGATCTGCCAACGCCCTGTGGGCGTTGGCAGATCCCTGCCCACGGCTCGGTGCCCAAATTGCCCGTTCCCTTCTGCACGCCGCGGCCGTGCCGGCTGGGCTTTGTCTCTCGCTG
>VUYV01000748.1:132543-163029 GCA_008711295.1 Anarhynchus alexandrinus | reverse complement strand
AAAAAAAAGATGCATTCCCGTTCTTTGCTCACCTTGGAGTTCAAAGTGAAAGCGATGGGTTTCAATGCCTTCAAAATTTGTTTCTAGGCATTTAGACGTAACAAAACCCTCCTTCACCCCAAGGCTGGCTCTCGTCGTTTCACGCGCAGAGCCGTTTTCACGCGGAGTGTGGGCTCGGGGATGTCCTCAAGATCTCTGCGAGCTCGTCCAGCGCCTTTACCCCGTCTGACGTCTTCTGTATTCCTTCGGCTTTAGCAGGAATTAGTGAGCAGAAAGCTTGGGAGCCGCTGCCAGGCTTTATTCCAGCAGGAGAGGCTGAAGGAGCCGGTGGGGGACACCAAAACCCACCGGGCTCCCCCTCGGTGGTGGCAAAGGGCTGTCCCAGGGGAGCACCGGAGAGCCTGGTCCCAGCCCCGGGGCTGGGACTGGGGTCTCGCAGGAGGAGGTGAACGGTGATGGAGTCTGAGAGCGAGCCAGGGCAGTGACGGTGGAGGAGAGATCCTGGGGGGCAGCGGCAGCTCCTAACTGGGCGTGCTGGGAGCTGCTGGGGACAGGCAGGCTGCCAGGATGGAGGCTGCCGCGGGCAAACTGGGGTGGGGGGAAATGTCTGTGCAGGGTGGTGGGGTGGTGGTGGGAGGGTCTGCGGCACCCGGTGCCTGCGGGAGCCCTCCCGGGGACGGTGGCAAGTGCCTGGGGACCCCGAGGTCCGGCGGGACGGTGAGTGGGAGTTCTTTTTCCCCTGCTCAGCTCATGTCCCCGATGGTTCTGGGAACCAGCTATGGGGCAGGATGGTTTTCCTCATTCCCTCTCAATAGCTGGGTTCGCTCGGGGGGCTGACAGTGGTGAGAAAACCTCAAAACCCACTTTCCTGCAGGTGGTCGCTCTCCTCTCCTTGGTCCTTGCTGCTCCTGGCCCCTCTGCGGGGGATTCATGCCACCGGGGGGGGGAGTGGATGGTGCTCTGGTGCCTTTGGGATCCCCATTTTTGGGGATGGGGCGGACTGCGCTCTGGTGTGCAATGATGGGGAAAGGAGAGGAGGTGGGGAGGGAGTTGAACAGCATGTGTGGTCCTGCAGAGGTTTGGGCCTGGGGTGCAGGCAGGTGGGGTGCAGGCAGGTGGGATGCAGGCAAGTGGGATGCAGGCAGGTAGGATGCAGGCAGGCGGGATGCAGGCAGGCGAGATGCAGGCAGGCGAGATGCAGGCAGGCGGGATGCAGGCAGCTGAACCCTGCTCCTTGCTTGCACCGGGGAGCAGCTGGGGCAGGTCTCGGAGCATCCCCAGGCTGTCCCGCAGTGGTCCCTGCGTCCCGGAGCTGGGCTCTGCCTCGAGCAGGGATGGGGACAGGGACGGCAGGGATGGGGACAGGGACGGCACGGCTGCGGCTCAGCTGGGCTCAGGCTGGGTTGTTGCCTGACTCGTCGGGGTTTTCCTCTCTGCGAATCTGACCTCTCTTGGGAAAGCGGCAACACGGAAGCGCTTCCCAGCTGGAAGCATCCGTGCGGCTCCGATAGCATCGGCGGCGCTGGAAACCGTCGCGTGGTTGCGTGGCACGCGGGCACGTTCAGTTAAGGAGCACGGTTTTCGCTGGTGCTGCTGGCAGCAGGGTCTCTGTTCGCCGGCGCCGTTCCCTGCGTCACTGCCACCGTCCCTTGCTCCGTGCCCTGTGTGCGGGGGCACCCGAGGCTCCGCAGCCTCCTGCCCTCGCCCGCCCCTTGCCTTCTCCTTGGAGCGCTGCGGGTTTCCTTTGGTCGCTGTAACCTTCCCTCCGGCCGTGCCCTGCCTGCTGCCCGGGCCACCGCCTCTGCTCGCTGTCCCTGGCTGGTGACAGGGTGGTTCTCGGTGGCTGGGGCCAGCGAACCCCTGCTAGACAGGGGGGAGGACAAGCACGGGGAGGGGGTTGCAACAAGTTGCTTATCAGGGTGACTCTGGAAAAGATTAGCCGGGGAGAGATAAGCTTGCAATGCCTTAATATCGTTAGTAAGCGGTAACCGGGCATTATTATTAGCTCAGACGATAGCGCGGGGTGCGGAGTGGGGAGGCGTAATCTGGTTAGAGCCCGGGAACCACCCAAAGGTGGTGAGACGGGGCGGAAAAAAAAAGGAAGAAAAACTTCAAATTTCTGCAGGAGATGGGAAGAGGGAGCGCCCCGAGGAGCCGCCGGCCTGTGGGCATCCCCCGGATCCGGCGTCAGCGGTGCCTCGCTGCAGACTTTCCGTGGGGGACTTGGTGACGTGCCGGTGTCCCCGCGTGCTCCCTGCGATGCTCGGGGACGCGCTCCCGCCTTCCCCAGGCTCCTCGCGCCCTCCCGGCCGGGGCGCTGGGGCTCCTGCCGGCAAAAGGTCTGCGGAGGGATTATATTTAGAAGAAAAGGAAGAGAGGCGGTGATAAGGAGGCCCCCGTTATCTCCCTGCGTGCCGAGCGGGGCTGGGGATGGGTCCTGGCTCCGGCGTTTCGGACCCGGGAAATGATTTGGGAAGAAGCTGCGAGCGGGCAGGCGGGAGCGGGGAGAACAGCCCGGCATTGTCCCTCCCGTCCCCGGTGCAATTAACTGGAAAACAAGACGAGGGAAAACAAGCCAAGAGCCTGCCAGCGGGGCAGTGCCCGGCTCCGCGGGGCGAGCCGGCGTCTGCAGCCCCGGCCCCGCTGCCGGGGAGCTGCACCGCGCTCTGCCACCGCCTCTCGCCCGCTTGCAGGAGGGAGCAGCTCTGCCCTTCCTCACCGGGAGCTTTCCGAGTGGCTTTGCCGCCCATCGGGACGGGGAGGATTTTGCTGGCACGGAGCTGCCGCCACCGGTGGTACCCTCAGCCCCGGGAGGAGCCGGAGCGGCGCGAGGAGCAGGGGAAAGCGCGGGCGAAGCGGCCGTTGGCATCGCGGCGGGCTTTGCGGCCATGCCCCGGAGGAGGAACGACCGGTGCCCGCGTCGGGGACAGCGGGTGTAGGAAGTGGTGCGGTGGGAGGAGCTGCGGCCGGAGAAGTCACCCACCCGCACCCAAGGTCGACCCAGCGGTTGGGGCCACCAAAAGACCCCTCCCCTGGAGCCGGGAGGCAGCCACCGTTTTGCCGGGTGACCCAGCGCTCGCCATCCCGGGCTGGGGAGATGGAGAGGCAGCATCTCTCCGGGGAGGAGAGGCGGCTCAGCGCCTGCCTGGTGTGCCGGATGTGCTGCATCGGTTAGTACAACCGCCCGCTCCTTCCCGACCTGTTGGCAGCCCCCACCGTGCCGCCGGCGCTGCGCCGCGGCCGGGGGACGGCTCAAGCTTCGTCCGCCCCGAATTAACGCCGGGGTTGGGAAAGGACCCGGCACCGCGGCTCTTGGCGGTGGGGGGTGGTCGGGTGAAGGAAAGGTCCCTAAAAACACATGGGGGTGACGCGGCTTCCTATTGCCGGCGGTGCCAGGCTCGGCGCGGTGGCTCGGCCACGTCGTCCTGGGAAGCTGTGGCGAGGCCGGAGCCTGGCGGAGGGGGGGAGCGAGGGTGGCCCTGGTCCAACCGGCGGGTAGTTTTCGGCACCTGGTTACGTGCCTTGGCCGGGGGATGGATTGGGACACGGAGAGGGGGGGGACGCGTGGAAGGCTTCGTGCCACGTGTTTTACTGCGGGGCTTTCGGGTGGGGGAAGCCGTGGGGTAGGTGAGGAGGAGGAGGGATGTTTGATAGTGCTTTCAAATCTGCACCGGTCGAGCCGTGGGGAGGTTTTCCCGATCCCAGGAGGGTTCTGGGGGCCGTGGCTGCCCGGCCGGCGCGGGGACCCCCCACCCTGGGAAGGGGGACGTGGGGCCATCCGGGCAGGACACGCGGCACGACTGGGGAGCCCCAGCTCAGAGATGCTGGGGTTTTTTTTCCCCTTTTCTTGATTTTTGGCTTAAAACCAAAGCAAAGGGTGCTTCTGCTTGGTGGACCGTGGCATCAAAGGGATGTCTTAGGGCAGTGGGTTTTCTCCTTTCCCACTCTGTCCCACGGATCCCCTGAGCTGGATGGGGCAGCGCTCGGGAGCTTGGGGTGGCGGTGCCACGGATGGGTACCGAGGCGCTCTCTTTCCTCCCGAGATGATGTTGTTAAAACCTGGTGAACCCATTCGGCAACGGGGCCGGCTACCGCGGTTGCCCTGAGCCCTCCTGGCTGCCCAGGCGTGGGGAGGTGGGGGCTGCCGGACCCCCCCTACGCCCCCTGGGACCCTCCAGTGGTGTGACCCCATATCATACCCTCTCCTTTCGCCTTGTTTGCCTTTGTTTTCCACGTGCACTGAGAAGAGGCAGGGCAAAGCCCGCAGGCAGCTCCCCCATCCCCCGTTGCTGCTTGGCATCACCACGAATCTCCCGTCCCATCCCCGGGGGGGGGCTGGTGGCCACCCCCACTGCTCCCCGGGGGACTGGGACCCTCTGGGGATGGGACCCACGTTGTCACCCTGTCCTGCTGGCGGTTGGAGCTCCCAGCGGCCGGCCAGGGCGCCCTCGGCTGAGCCGCGGGACGGAAATAAACCTTAAATCCTGACAATCCAATGAACCAAAAATACAGCGACAGAATAAGCTGCTAATTGCACGCGGTGCTGGTGCCCGGCAGAGGCCTGTTACGGGACATCTGTGGGGTTTATATAAGGCGTTAAACCTCCCGGGAGCGGGCAGGGGTGGGGGACACCCTCCTAAAGCCAGGGCGGGATTTGGGCAAAGCCCCCCTTCCCTCCCTGCACTGCCTCCTCGGGGGGGATGAGGAAGAGTCATGGGGGTCCCGGGCTTTATTTTGGGGCTTCATTTGCTGCTGCCAGCTGCAGCTATACCCATCCCAATCGTCCACGCTGCTTTTATTTGAATAACACCGTTTTCCCCCCTCAAAAAAAAAGCAGTGTCTTTTGCTCTAGCTGTGTGGATGCTCCTCCATCCCCGCCCGGGCGAGACGACGGAGCCGCGTGAACGGCCCCGTTCTCGCACCAACCCGTGAATAAGCAGCCTCTGTTCCCCCGCGCGGCCGCGGGCCCCGTCCGGCGGTCCTGGCACCGGCGGCCATTCCTCTGTCTCTTCCCCTCATTTCAAAGTCATTTGAGTTTCTGCATGAGAACCACTGACCGAGAGCCGCTTTTGTCTTCTTTTGACAGATGAACGGGACAGAGTCCAAAAGAAAACCTTCACTAAATGGGTCAATAAACACTTGATGAAGGTAAGAGTCGTGTATTTTATTATAAGACCGGTTAAATGACCGTCTGTCTGTCCATTCTGGCTCAGGACTGGCAGATAAATGCCTTTTTAAAATTATTTTTTCTTTGCCTTGGAATTTTTGTGTTGGATTTGAGTGTTCATTCGTGTGTGTACTCAGAGCAGAGACGATCGCAGTGGAAATGTGCCGGTGCCTTTGGAGGGCACTGTAACATCACCACGCAGCCCTTTTTATTACATTTGCCACCGGTCCTTCTGTCCTCCCGCGTGGGGTCACGGGCAGCCGGGGTGAAGGAGGGCACCCCGGCGTGGGGCTGCTCCCCCCTCGCATCCCCCTTGCCGAGGCAAAGGGGGTATTTTTGTCTTTCGAAGGATGCTCCTGCCTGGAGAGGAGCCCCAAAGGGCGCGAAGGGAGATGCTTGCAGCTGTAGGCAGCTGAGCAGGATTAACATCGCACTGCAGTGCGCCTCCTGCTTTTCTTGGTTAACGGCAGGTGGTTTTTAATTAATTCTCCATTTGCCAAAAAAAAAAAAAAAAAAAANAAAAAAAAAAAAAAAAAAGAAGGAAAAAAAAGTCGTTTGGGCATTAGGTGTCACAGCTGTATTTTCCTGCCATCTTCGCAAACCTCTGCGTCAAGCTTTTGGCTACTTTCTAAAATCTTTCAAAGGAGGGGAAAAAGGAAAATCTTGAGGCTGCTGTGGGAAAACATCGGGGGGGATTCCCGACGGAGTAAAACCCCGGGACGAGGTCTGTGTGTCGGGGGAGAAGAGCAGGTACGGAGGCTGCGTGCTGTCAGCGCGCTCCCGCAGCCACGCCGCCCCACAGAAACGTCCTCTGCTCTCTCTGTCGAGTTTTGGGAGACGCTGTGAGGTCCTGTGAGCAATTAAACCACTGCTGTCGGGACTGAGCTGCCCCTTCTGCGGAGGGCCGCCTGCAGCATTGCAGGATTGCCCGGAGTACGGGTGGTTTAACAATCTGATTTCCTGCGTAAAATTGGCGGCGGCTTCTGCCAGGTCATTTGGGAAGCGGGAGGCTGCTTTCCTTGGCGATAATTCTGGAATAACCATTGTTTTTCTAGGCACCAGTATAGGTTAGGGGTTGACCTGCTGGGAAGTAGTTCTGAGGAGAAGGATCTGGGGGTCCTAGTAGATAGTAAATTATCCATGAGCCAGCAATGTGCCCTGGTCACCAAGAAGGCCAATGGCACCCTGGGCTGCGTAGGGAAGAGCGTGGCCAGTAGGTCGAGGGAGGTCATTCTCCCCCTCTACTCTGCACTGGGGAGGCCACAACTGGAATACTGTGTCCAGTTCTGGGCTCCCCAGTTCAAGAGGGACAGGGAACTGCTGGAGAGAGTCCAGCGTAGGGCAACTGAGATGATGGAGGGATTGGAGCATCTCCCGTATGAGGAGAGGCTGAGAGCGCTGCGACTCTTTAGCCTGGAGAAGAGAAGGCTGAGGGGAGACCTTATTATGGCGTACAGTATCTAAAGGGTGGGTGGAAGGAGGATGGAGCCAGACTCTTTCCAGTGGTTCCCAGTGACAGGACGAGGGGCAATGGGCACAAGTTGGAACATAGGAGGTTCCGTTCAAATACACGGAACAACTCCTTTGGGGTTGGGGTGGCAGAGCAGTGGCACAGGCTGCCCAGGGGGGTGGGGGAGTCCCCTTCTCTGGAGAGTTTCAAGCCCCGCCTGGATGCAGTGCTGAGTGCTGTGCTCTGGGCAGTGCTGCTTTGGCAGGGGAGTGGGACTGGGTGATCTCTAGAGGTCCCTTCCAACTCTGAAAATTCCGTGATTCTGTGAAAAGGACGCAGCTGGGAGGGAGCCATCTACTTGCAGCCGCCGCTGCCTTCCTCCCGCGCTCCTGCGAACGGTGGGAGAGCGCAGGAGGGTGAGCGAACCTCGTGCCTTTCCCTCTCCGCAGGTGCGCAAGCACATCAACGACCTCTACGAAGACTTGCGAGATGGCCACAACCTCATCTCCCTCCTGGAGGTGCTGTCGGGAGTGAAGCTGGTAAGTCCCCAGGGCTGAGCAAGCGGTGCTGCTGTATCCCCCTGAGCCCCGCTCCGTCCTCCCCCCTGCTCCCCTCCACTCCCAGCCATCCGCTGTCATTTCTTATGCCATAGTTTTTTTCAAATGTCTGTCGTTGTTCTATTATTATTATTATTGTTATTATTGTTATTATTATATTTTTTATTATTATTATTTTAATTTATTTTTTTATTATTATTATTTTAATTTATTTTCATTCAGACCCACGTTCCCCAGGCTGGTCTCTTGGATACCACCAAACCGTAGGATTAAAGCCACTTAAAGCTTACGGTGCCCCGGGTAGAGCCCTTTTTTTTTTGCTGGTGAAGGCTTACACGCCTTCGTCTTCTACATTTGGCTCCATATTTAAAATAATGGATAACAGTGGCTTTGGCTCAAAGCGTTCCCGTGACGGCGTGCCCAGCAGTTTAGCTCAGATTTGGCGCTCCTGCCCCCCGCTCGGCTCCTGCACGAGCTGGATGTGTAGCAGTCGGCAGCGTGCAAACCTCTTCCTGCGTCTGGAGCATCGTCGAGCCCCCCCTCCTTCCTCCTCCTCCTCCTCCTCCTTCTCAGACTGACACGTTCTCTCAGCTCTGGGAAGATCCCGATGGCTGCAGCAGCGTAGCGCAGCGGGAATTATTTTAGTTTTCCCCTAAAATAGGATCTGGGCGAAGATCTCACTCCCTCCCTTTACCCTCCAGAGACGCCAAATCAGTTTTTGTGGGGGCTGAAAAATTGGATGGAGCTACTTGTGATCCAGACAGCTTCCTTCCCTTTCCTTCCCTTCCCTTCCATTCACTTCGGATTTCGAAGCCGGGGCGGAATTTCCGTGCTCGAGCCCGGGGTGTGCCGGAGATGCAGCCGCCTTCGTCCCCCATCTTTTGTTTCTCCTTTTACCTGGGTGTTGCATTTTGGTTTCCATTCTGTCTCCCTGTTGTGTCCCCCTCCCGTCGCCGCTGTCCCTCCCCTCCTCGTTAGCAAATAGAGCCGCCAGCTCAGAGGAGCCTTCGCCTGGTGAGAGCGCCGGCCTGGTGCCGTGCAAGCAGCGAAGAGCGTGAGGAGGAAGATGATGATGATGAAGAAGTAGGTTGAGTCTGCCCCGGCCGCAGCGCATCCTTGGCGGACACTGGAGTGCCGTCAGATAGTCCAGCGCAGCCCGGCGTCGCTGGGGGCTCCGACCGTCCCCTCGCGTCGGTTTTTGCCAGGGTTTTTGGTAAAACCCACCCAGCTCGGCCAGCGGAGAGGCACCCGATGCCGCCGTCCTCGTTACCGGGCTGTGTTCACGTTAACTGGATTATCTGCGCGCGCATTGCAGTGTCGGCCCCCAGTCAGGGCACAGCACCCACCCGGTGGGACAGCATGTGTCCCCCCCCACGGGGCGGGGAGGGCACAGGGACGGGTCCTGCACGCTGCTGCCGGCCGGGTCCCCTTTGGGGACCGCGGTGAGGGCTGCTCACCTCGCACTGCATGGACAGGCTCCGGGCACGGGCACCTTCTGGTGGGGCTGGTGCCACTGTGGGGACCGGGACTGGTGACCCCGTGCATGTGAGCGGAGGTGGGGGCGAGCACAGCCCGGCCCCAGCCCAGGGTTACCCCAAAGGGGCCGAACCCCAAAACCTTGCTCAGGTGCAAGAGAAGATGTGTTTTCCCACCCCCTCGCTCTGGGTGACGATTCTCTTGTGCACGGTGTCACCTCCCTCCTGGAGCAGCACAGGAGGAGCCAGGGCTGTAGCACCAACCTGGAGATGTCCCCTGGAGGGACGGCTCTTCCCCTTCGGGCCGGGGAAGGAAGGTGACTCAGAGGACTTGGGGTGTCCTCGCGGGTCAGAGCATCCTAATGATGCCTCGTGGTGAGATTGGGATCGGGATTTGGGCATGGATCCTCTCCCTTCTGCTGACTCGGAGCAGACCCAGCATCCCGTACCCTTCCTGGAGCCACGGCTCAGCCACGGGGTACCTCGGAAAATCCCCCGCCTGCGGCAGCGGCACCAAGCACAGGCCGGGGCGTCTCGTTTCTCCCCTCCCCGGGGGTTCAGAGCCGGTACCTGGGGCAGCAGCCCCGGCTCGTGCCCAGGAGGAGCCGAGCCAGGTCTGCAGAGGCTGATGCTGAGGTCGGGGCTTCTCTGTTGTCACTGGGGACCCGTGGCCGGTCCCTGACCGGGTCCCCACGTCCTGCTGCGGAGCAGACCTGCTCTCCATCCACCTGGATGGGTCATATTCCGTACTTTCTCGGTCAAATCTCTCTTTGCTGAGCCCTCTTCCTGGCTTGGCTGGCTGTCCCTGGGATGGGTGAGATCCTGCCATGGCGCCTAGAAGCCGTGCCAATCCTGCCGGCAGCCGTGCAGTGCCCGGCTCAGAGCCGCGACGCCTCCCCTTGGGGTCTTGTGGCGCTCAGAGGAGGTCACCATCTCAGGGTCTTCCCACCTTCGTGCCCCACCGTGGCCTTTTTCCCCTTTTTCAGCAGGATCGCGTGGAGCAATGACTTTATCTACCTCCAGAGTGAGGAGATAGAGCGGGGGGTGTGGAGTGCACGGGGGGGTCACGCCGGCACGCTGAGCGCGGGGGGCTGCCTGGCGGTTCCTGGGGCATGTGGGGTTGGGGAGGGGGGTGGCTGTGCATGCAGGGGGGGCTGCTGGCCCGACCCCGTGAGCTTCGCCTCAACCTGCCGCCTTCTCTCTCTCTCTCACAGCCGCGTGAGAAGGGGCGGATGCGTTTCCACCGGCTGCAGAACGTGCAGATCGCCCTGGATTTCCTGAAGCAGCGACAGGTAAGGACCGATTTCGGCTCACCCAGAAGCGGAGCTGGGGGATTTGTGGTCGGTTCTCCTCGGGGGGGGGGCTCTCGGGAAGGGTGTCAAGAAGCAGCATCAGCCTGTGCCGGGGTGTGCCCATCCCCACGGCGCCGGTTGAGGACGGCTGTCAGGGGACTTTCCCCCCCTCCGTAGGCGTTGTGTGCTCTCAGAACCACCCATGCGGCGCAAAAACGAGTATCAAAATGAGAGCCCAGACTCCAGTTCTGGGAAGGGGTTTACGCGGTCACTTCTGCGCCCCGAAAGCCTCACCAGGGGGGTTCCCCGGCGGATCTCAGCGGTGGGGATGTGTGGCTGCGGCACATCCGTACCTTCCCGCCAGCTTTGGGGGGAGAGGGGGCAGCTGGCTCCCGCCCAGCCCCACGTCGCCGCGGCCTCGTTGCGCGGCGTCACCCCTCCGGACGGCAGCAGGGACGCGTTGTCCTCCCGCGCTGCAGCGTCGCCCTTTGGCTTTCGGAGGACAGGCTCCCCGCGCCGAGCTCTCGGGCGGTGCTGCATCCGCAGCGCCGGTGCAGCTGGTAGGGACCAGGCATCCTCCGCATCCCCCCCCAACCCCGGAGCAGATCCCGCCCGGAGCAGCGGGATGCATCCCCAGACTTGTTGGCTCTGCAGGTGAAACCCCCGCAGCCCCCGGGGCAGGCTGTCCCGTTCCGCCTGTTCGGTCAGGTCTCCCCGCCGCCGCGATATTCCCCAGATACGCCGAGAGACGATGATAAATTGTACCGGTTCGTGCTGAAGCAGAGATTTTTTTCCCTCTCTGCTGGCCTGAGGGCACTGAATAAATTCGAGCACATGCCCCGCTCCAGAGAGGGTGAGCCGCTTCCAGCCCCCCCCTCCTCCCCAGCCCCTCCATCGAGACATTTTGCCGGCGGCTTTTGGGAGCTCGTTTATCTACTTGGATGAAACAGCTTTTTCCTTTGAAGCGTGATGGTCCGGTGGCAGCGGTTTTGCTGGGACATCTTACCCCAGACGCTCCTGCTAGAGATTGTGGGGTGCCATGGAGCGTTGGGGAGCGGGGACACCCCCGTGGGGACCCCAAAGTGCGTGGCAGCTCCCGGGTAGGCGGCTGCGAGGAGGGCAGGAGCAGCGGCCGGGCAGCGCCGCTCCGGTTTGCAGCTGCTGGAAGCGCCGAGGCTGGTGGTGCCGGTGCTGCAGGCATCTCCATGGGCTTCAGGGGGACCGCACACGCATTTAAACCACCCCTGGAGCAGGGGGAGGGAGGGAGCAGCTCTGGGAGCGCGTGGGGATGGGGTCTGCCAGGACGGGGGGGTCCGGTGGGTGCTGGGGAAGGCCCCTCCGGGAGGGCAGTGCCGGCGTTTCTGCCTTTGTCAGGGCCGATTGCTCAGCAGGTTGGTTGTGAACCCAGGAGGGAGTTAATGAAGCTCGGCCATCCTCCTTTAACCACGCTCTGTGCTCTGTAGCTATTAAATTATGCACTAGTGCTCGGGGGCTTCGGGGATGAGGCACCGCTCCGCGCGAGCTGAAATAAAGCCGTTAAGTGCTGGGAAAGCACTTTGGGATGGAGAGCGTTGGAGATGTGAAAGATCCTTCCTCCCCCCCTTCCCCAGCCCGGGCACGGGGTGGCCTCGCTGCCTCTTCGGGAAGTGCCAGGGTCTTGCGTGTCCACTCGCCTGCGGAGTGTTTGGGGTGGCCCTGGGGACGGCGCGGGTGGGGACACGTCCCCCTGTTCTCCATGGGTGAGGCTTTGACCCTATTGCTTCTCTTCCAGGTGAAACTGGTGAACATTCGCAACGATGACATTACGGACGGCAACCCCAAGCTCACCCTGGGGCTCATATGGACGATCATCCTCCACTTCCAGGTAGGTCATGAGTTTTTTCCTGAAGGACCGCGGGGCGGACGGGTCTCTCCGCGTGTTTCGTGTCGATGCCGGAGCGCAGGTCGGTCCGGAGTTTCGACGCCCGTCGCAGCGTCATGGAGACCGGTGTCGGAGAATAGCGATGCCCTTTTCTCATCGTTTACATAATGAAGTCGTTAATGACGGGTTGTGTGCGGTGGCCTCCCGGTTGGCACCGGGGTTGGTGGTGGTGGCTGTTTGCTCAGCTGAGTCTCTGGAGGAGAAGAGCACATTGGGAGGGGGCCGCAGGGGGGACAGGCTGAGCTCACGCCCGCGTGGGGCTGTGATCCCGAGGCGCTCCCGGCCCTTTGGGTGGTCGGTGGCATCTCTCGTTGGGGTGGAAGATGTCAGCTGCGTGACAGCGGTTCAGGTCAGGGATGGGAGAAGCTTTGAGACCCAGTTGGGGTGTGGGGACCGCACTTAGGATGGTCTCCAGCAATCCTGTGCTATAGATGCTCTTGCCAAACAGGCTCTCGGGTCTTTAATAGCCTCAAATTATCCGGTTGTAGCTTTGATGCCCTCAGGGGGACGATGCGTGGCCCCTAATGCCACCGATGTGTTGGCACGTGGGACTTGCTCAGCGGTGCTGCTGTCAGCAGCTCGTTAGCGATGTGGCATTAGCTCTGGGGCTGTCCCCGCCGTGGGACCGAGCCCCTGGGAGCTGCGGTGTCCCGGCTCCCGGCCGTATCCCCCCTGGCACCTTCCGGAGGAGACCAGCGCCGGCTTTGAGACCTCGTAAGGCAGATTGTCGTTTTTGGAGGACGAGTGGACAGCGCGTCGGGGAGAGGCTTTTTGGGGGGAGCAGGGGGATAAATTGGGTGGAAGGCTGCTGACGAGGCGCTCTGCCGGTGTTTTGGTCCCGGGAAGCAGCCGGGGTCGAGCAGGGTCGGGATGCTGATGAGTCACTGTCATCTCCGGTGGGGCCTTGGCTGGTGGCATCCTGTCCCCGCTGTCCCCGGGGTGGCCCTGCCCTGGTGCATCCTCTGCTGCAGGAGACCAGGGAGGGGGGGATCAAGAGGTCCTGGACCCCCCTCCATGCTCAGCTGGGGAGGGGACGCTGCCACCCTGCCGTGGGGGACAGGGTGGGTGACGAGGGGGCCCGAGGGGAGCTGGGCTGGTGCCGGCGAGCCTGCGCGTCCTCTCCCTGCTGCGCTAACGGGATTTTTTCTGGGTTTGTTGCTCCATTGTGAACCTCTTAATCTCCCGTGTCCCAGTGCCGCTGCCCGGGGGCAGGCGGATGGGAGAGCCCCGGGGAGAGGTTCGGGGTGGGCTGGTGTCCCCTGCTCCCTGTTTTCTGTCTCGTCCCTGCTTTTGGCATCTCTTACCCTGCTCTGGTCCCTCCGAGCTGGCGAGGGGGAGTCGGGATGCTGCATGCTCCTCAAACCCCTGCCCTCGGCGGCGCTCGGGGCGGGAGCTGGGCTGGGACGGGAGCGTCGGCGCTGCCGTCGCCTGTCGGGACCCCGCGACGTGAAGCCATGCCGGGTCCCCAGGGCGCCTGGGGCTGCCCCTCCGTGCCCCGCGCCGGGTGAGCCTGGCAGGAGGGTGGGCACGTGAGTTGGTCTCTTGGGGGTCTCCACGTTAAGAATTCAGGAGCAAACCTCCCGAATTGGAGAGAAACACCCCTGCGGGAGCCGGCGCAGCAGCTCCGCGTCCCCATCGGCGTGCGTGCGGAGCCGCTCTGACTCCTCCCTGCTTTCCCCCCCTCCCTATTTCTCTCCCACCCCTTTTCCTTTATGCTACCTTTGCCAACCTTCCCCGGGTTTTGCGTTGGTCTTTTTTTAATCCCCCCCCTCCCTTCTCCAGCCTCTCCCGCTCCCCCTCCCCGCTCCGCTGCCTGATTCCTGCTCCCTGTTTGTGTTGGCGAGGGCCGTGCTCCAATTACCTCATATTTGGAGAGAAGGACGCCGCAGCCAATCCCCGCTCCCTCTGCTTTTAGGTCAAGTGATTTCTGAACTGCAGTGAGATGCTTTGAATTTGTCTTCTCGCAGCGCCCAGGCTGTAAGATGGCTGTCTGGAGCGGCGGCGGCGGCGGTAGGGCTGGCGGGAGGGAGCGGCGGCGAGGGGCGGTCGGCGGCACGGTGGACGGCGTGCCTTTGATCCGATGAAGCCCCGCTCGGGATTTATTCGGGAGCCGGCGACTCGCTTAGCTGCGTTACTGCCGGCGCCGAGGAGGAGGAGATGGGGAATTCTCTGGGCTGCGTTAAAGAGCCGAAGGAAAAAGCCGTGGGAAAGGCACCCCTGTCTCCCAAAAAAAGGGTCCGCTTTAAACGGAGGCGGAGGGGGAAGAGGAGAGCGATGCTGGAGGCAGACCCGAAGGAGGAGCCCCCGGCGCCGGAGGCGGCTGAGGATGAGGAGGTACCGAAGCCGAAGGCAGCCCCGCGACGGGAGGGAGGAGAGGAGCCGGCCGGGAGGTGGCACGGCCGGGGGGACCCCAACCCTGCGTCCCTGCACCCCGGGCTCATCGTGCAGGTGAAGGAGCGGTTTCAGGGAGAGGTGCAGAAAGCTCGCCTGGTGCTGGAGCCGCGGCGGCCGGGTGCGGCGGGAGCTTCCCTGGAGGAAGGCACCACCGTCATCGCCCGCTTGCTGGAGAACCCGGCCGAGAAGGACTGCGAGAAGGCGGTGAGCCGTCTGGTCGAGCTGCAGAGGAGCGGTACCGGCAGCCGCCGGGCCGTGCTGCTGCCCCTGCGCGGGGGGACCGATGGCCACGCGGAGGGGCTCCTGTCCCCGGCGAGCGCCGTGTCCGGCGAGGAGCCAGCCAAGAGCCGGGAGCCGCGGGCCGGCAGCGCCGGGGGGAGAGGAGGCAGCAATGATCCCAGCTCCAGCGCCGCGTGGACTTGCTCCTCCACGGCAGAGCCGGGCACCGTTTCGGAGCTGTCTACGCCGTCGCCCATGGTGGATCAGCTGGAAAACCCCAACGTGGGGAGAACCTCAGGGTTGCCATCGTCTCGGGCCGGGGAGGGAGATGGGCACGGACTGCCGGTCTCCCGCAGCCCGTCCTCCTTCAGCGGGCGCAGCGGCGGCGCGGCACGGAGCTCCTCGGGGTACGGCAGCGATCCGGCACGCCGGCCGGCCAGGGGTGCTGGAGCCAGTGTGACCACGGTGTCTCCTTCTGAAGGTGGCCGCAGGCTCGCTGCGGAGGGCTGGGCTCGGAGGGGGAGCTCGGGGACGGCCGGAGGAATGGTCAGTGTCTGTGTGTACCCTCGCCCCCTTTTTGGAGCGGGGTGGGGGGACCTGGTTCAGTGGACCCCAGATCCTGGTGGATGGTCATCTTAGCGAGGTGCAACCTTGTGCAGGATGACTCAGGTGCAGAAAGCTCCTGATGCTGTGTCCCCTCCGAGCATCTCTGCTGGGGAAGCATCCCCCGGGGACCACCCGTCTCTTTCCTCTCCTCCGGCAGGGCTGGTGGGGGTGGCTCTTGCCGGAGCCGTGGCCGGCAGTCACATGGGCTCTTGGTGCCGTTGTGTTTGCCGTCAGCAGCGTTCCTGCTGTCACCGGTGGCACCCATGGCCATGCGAGTTTGGGATGTCCCTTCCCGTGGGTGGAGGCGGAGGTGCGGGGGCTCTGCCTGCTCCGAGGGAGCTCCGAGAGGAAGAGGAGGGGATGATGCTGCGTTTGCTTTTGGAGCCCATTGCTGCTGTTTGGAGACGGCTCTTTGGGGGTGGCAGCGTGGGCTGAAGGCACCTTTGGGTTTGGCCAAGCTCTGCGCACCCCAGGACAAGCGTGTGGTTGGAAAGGCAGGAAAGGGGTTGTGATCCCCCCGATACCTTTGCTGGGTTGGGACTGGTGTCACAGCCACCATCCGGCCTTCAGCGTCCTGCCACCGGTTGCTTGATGTGCGAGGCTGATGTCGGAAGGGTTTGGAAGGGGTTGGCCCCAGGTCCCATGAGTTTTTGCTCTCTCTTCTCACCGGTGCCTCCCTAAATCTTTGTCCTGACACCTCTGTGTGAAGAAAGGAGGGTGGAGCTGGTGCCGCATCCTGCACCTCCGTAAAGCGCAGCTCTAGGAAGGTCTCCTGCAAGGATGCCCTCGGGGAAAGGCCCAGCAGTCGGAGAACCCCAGTGCTGTGTGAATGATTAAATATAAAGGATTTATCCGAGCTGGGTGCCGCGAGGAGCTCCCCGATGGGCAGCGGCGCTGGAGAGCCCAGGTGGGGCACAGCCCATGGGTGGGTTCGCGGAAGGTTTCATTCGGCTCTTAATTAAAAGCTGCTGGGTAATCAATAAGGGGGTGCTGTGCAGGCGGAGGTTTGTGGGTTCAGGCGTGGAGGGTCCCATCCTGCCGCTCGCCCAGTGCATCGCCCTGTCCGTCCTGGCTCTGGTGCCGGGTCTCAGCATCCCTAAGGAAACCTGGGGCTGGAGGAGTTAAAGGCAGCGCCGGCGGTGTGGCAGCGGCTGACAAAGAGCAGTTTTGTGTGTGATGAGCGTATCAGGCTGGGGAGAGGGAGGTGAGCTGCGGCATACCAATTACACCGCCGCTCGCCGGGCTGTGCCGTGCCTCGGCAGCATCCTCCCCACCGGCGGGAGAGGCGGCTTAATCCGGCAGGTCCCTGCCGCCTGCCTGCAAAGGGATGCTGGCAGCTGGGATCCGTGCAGTGCCAGCACCCAACCGGCTGTATTTCTGTATTTTTTTGGGGGGGGGAATAAAGCAACTGGGTGTTTTCCAGGCGGAGTGGGCTCGGAGGGGCGGCGGGTAGGGCTGGGTCCTGGCACACCTTCTCCCCGCAGTGCCGGGAGGAGGATTCCGGTGAGCAACCAGCCCACGTTGCCTTTCCACAGGCGCCCCGGAAAAGACGTGAGGCTTACATCCTCCCCTTTGTCTGCCCCTTGATTAAGGGGAGGTAATTGTATTAATTGGGGAGCTGGTGGCGGTTGGGGGTGGGGATGGGCGAGGAGGAAGCCGTGCCAATCAGAAATACGCTGGCATGCGGAGACACGTGCGTTTTGTCACGTGCGAGTCTGGGATTTGCAGCCGGTCCTGGGCGTCTGCCTCAGAGGGGTCTGTGGTTGTCGGTCTCTTTTGTTGGGGAAATGGGTCACAGCACCTCTGCCACCAGCACCCCCTGCGCCTCCATCTCCAGGCGCGGCGAGGCAGAGGGGGGGGACGCGACAGCCTTCCCCCCATCCTTCCCTTCTTCCCTGGGATGGAGCTGGTAGCTCCGCTCCAAGCAGCTCCGCTGGCTGGAGGTCGGGGAGAGACCTCTGCCCTACACATCTTCTCAAATAGCACCTCCGAGCGCTGTTTCCCACTTTTTAAGTTGTTTTTTTTCTTTTTTCTTAAACAACGTGATGCTCCAGGTGGAGCATCCCCCATCACGCCGGCAGCCCCGGTGAGGGATGGTGTTGGCGGTCTCCTTTTGGGTGCTCCCTCGCTGCCCAGCCGTGGGTGCCGCTGGATGGGTCCTGCGCGAGCCTTGGGTGTCCGAGGGTGCTGGGGCTCCTCGCGGAGGGTGCTGGGGCTCCTCGGGGTGGGTGCTGGGCAGGAGCGGGTTGGTACAGGAGGGCGCACAAGCATTGCTGTCGGCACAGCGTGTTCGGGGCGGGAAGAGACCCGCCTGGGCGCCTGTCTCGCCGGGGCGTTGCATTCCCGGCGAGGTGCGCCCTGAGCCATGGCTGGGGGGGACGGTGCCGGCGTAACGCGCCGGGGTGTGCCGTGGGCCGCCGGAGCACGCGTGGCAGCCACCGGTCCCCAGAGCGGAGCCTGAGCGGAGGAGCGGCTGCGGTGAGCTCGGTGGCGGTGGGGAGCCGGGGTCCGGCGGTGGCAGCTCCCGTGCCGGTAGGGCTGCAACGGCCGAGCGACACCTCGTGCCCCTGGGAGATGGGGTTGGCAAGCGGCTGTGCCTCCCTCGCCTGCCTGCATCTCCAGTCTGCCCAAACCACGCCATGTCTCGGCACCCCGGCGCTCTCCTGCAGGTCCGCCAGTCCGTTCCCATGTCTGTTGGCTGTGGGGTTCCCTCTCCCCCATGGTGACCTGGAGGTTCCTCCTGCCTTTCCTGGCCGCTGCCAGGTCTCGGGCAAGTTCGTAGACACTGGATGTGCCTGGTGAGGTCATTCCTCCTCCCGCATCACCCCATGGCTGTGCCGCTTCCTTACAGATCTCCGACATCTACATCAGCGGGGAGTCGGGGGATATGTCAGCCAAGGAGAAGCTGCTTCTGTGGACACAGAAGGTGACGGCGGGTTACATCGGCGTGAAGTGCACCAACTTCTCATCGTGCTGGAGCGATGGGAAGATGTTCAACGCGCTCATCCACAGATACAGGTAGGCAGGAGGGAGCAGCCGAGAGCATCGTCCGGGTGGGAGGAAGGGCTGGGGACCTCCCCAGGGGGGTCCCTGCCCACCCCTGCAGTTGGTGATGGTCTGGGTTGCTTGGAGCTGTAGGTGAGGCTTGCAGGGAGCGATGTCTCTTTTACCTGGGAATCATCTCTTCTGCCAGGTAGCTGGGGGGGAGATGCTTGGAAACAGCAGCAAAGACATCAGGTTGCAAGAAAAAACGTCTTAAACGAGGTCGGGGAGAGAGCCAAAAAAATAAAAAGGCAAAGCTTTTAAACTCTCGAGTACGGGAGCGCTGCAGCGCTTTACGTGTTAGCGCTGCCCGTTCTGCTCTCCGTGAAGAGCAGCGCTTCTCTGCGCTTCCGTCCAAAGGTCTCGGCGCTCTCCCCAGCAGCAATTAAGCATCTCACGCTTCCGTGAGAGGCAGCGCGGCCCCACGCACCTTCTGCCCGCTCGGCGCAGGCAGTGGGTCAGCGCTGGGGCTGGCGTCTGCCCCGGCTGCTCGGTGAGGGGGACTCGGCACGGCGCCGAGAGGTGCGGGAGAGCAGCGAAGGCCCCGTGAGGAAACGTCTCCTGAGAGCCGAAAATAGCGCTGCCGCTCTGCGCTCGCTCGTGGCCGGGAGGAGCGGGCAGGGTTTGGCAGGGAAGGGCAGATGAGGCTCCCGCAGGCGGGAGATGGGGTGCGTGGTGGGCAGCAGACGCGTGGGGCGCAGAGGCTGGGCTTTTCCTGGCTCCGCTGCGCTTGTTTGCAGTCCCTTAGTGCTGCGGTTTGCTGGTGGTGTTCTGTTCCTGGTGGTTCCTTCCGGCGCAGGGCTGGCAGCATCCACGCCTGCTGCCGTGCTGCCGTCCCCTCCGCTCTGCCCACGTCATCCCGAGAGCTGCGTCTCCTTCCAGGGAGGGCTCCCAGTCCCAGCCCGGCACTCCGGGTACAGAGCGGGTGCTGGAAGGAGCAGGTCCCAAAGGAGCACGAGAGGTTTTCCCTCATAGCCTGAACATCCCCTTCCCAAAGGGGACAAGCTGGGGAGGTGCTGCAGCCCACGTTCCCTCGGAGAGCCACCAGCCTGGCACCGGGGCTTGGACGAATCCTCGGGAGCCACCCGGGGCAGTGGTGTCTGTCCAGGATGCTCTGCCCTGGGGACCTTGAGCTGTTTCACAGAATGGTAGGGGCTGGAAGGGACCTTCAGAGGTCATGTAGTGCCAGAGCAGGGGCACCCACAGCAGTGGCACAGGACGGCGTCCAGGCGGGTTTGAGTATCTCCAGAGAAGGAGACCCCACAGCCTCTCTGGGCAGCCTGTGCCAGTGCTCTGCCATCCTCACAGTGAAGAAGTTCCTCCTCATGTTGAGATGGAACTTCCCGTGTTCCAGTTTGTGCCCGTTGCCCCTCGTCCTGTCACTGGGCACCACTGGAAAGAGTCTGGCCCCATCCTCTGGACACCCGCCCTTGAGATATGGATCAGCATTGATAAGATCCCCCCTCAGTCTTCTCTTCTCCAGACTGAAAAGCCCCAAGTCCCTCAGCCTTTCCTCATCACAGAGATGCTCCAGTCCCCTCATCACCTTTGTAGCCCTTTGCTGGACCCTCTCCAGCAGCTCCCTGTCTGTCTTGAACTGGGGAGCCCCGAACTGGACACAGTGCTCCATCTGTGGCCTCCCCAGGGCAGAGCAGAGGGGGAGGAGGACCTCCCTCGAGCTTTGCCAATGTCGTGACTCTGGCGCGTGTCTCGCAGGCCGGATCTGGTGGACATGGAGAGGGTGCAGATCCAGAGTAACCGGGAGAACCTGGAGCAGGCCTTCGAGATCGCCGAGCGGCTGGGGGTCACGCGGCTGCTGGATGCCGAAGGTGGGCAGCCGGGGGAAGCGGCTGGCGCGGGGAGATGCCCACCTCTCTGCCCGCTCCCGTTCCTCACCGCCTTTCTGCTTCCCTCTTGCCAGACGTGGACGTCCCCTCTCCGGATGAGAAATCCGTGATAACTTACGTGTCTTCAATCTACGATGCCTTTCCCAAGGTCCCCGAGGGAGGAGAAGGGATCAGCGCTATCGTAAGCATCGCTGTGGGTCGGGAGGCTGGGACGGCGGTTTGGGAGGCGGCTGGTTGTTGTGGGAAGGGTTCGGAGGTTCCCCATCCGCCGTAGGAGATGACTGATGGGTGGAAGAAGCTCAGGGAGAGGAAGGAGCTTCCCCATTAGCGTGTCTGCCCCGAGAACTGTCGGTGTACCTGTAGGGCCGCGGCGTTCCCCAGGCTCTGCAGCTTATGCCACTGGTTTTGAGCTCACGGGAAAGCTGAGCTGAGCTTGCAAGGAGGATCCTCTTCCTCCTCCTCATTCCTGTGCCCGTGGCACCTCGGTTCCCTCCGGGCTCTGCCTCTCCCCCGCTGGCAGCGCTCTGCAAGGCCGCTCTCGCCCCGCAGGAGGTGGATTCGAGGTGGCTGGAGTACCAGAGCCGCGTGGAGTCCCTCATCTCATGGATCAAGCAGCACACGATACTCATGTCAGATAAATCCTTCCCCCAGAACCCTGTAGAGCTAAAGGTAGGTCCTGGACAATGTCCGTCAGCTGTGTCCCGTGTGCTGGGTGCCAAGAGCTGGGGGGTGGCATTCCCCAGGGAGGTTTCTGATGAGCCTTTCTCATCCCAGGCACTTTATAACCAGTACATACACTTCAAGGAAACTGAAATCCCAGCGAAAGAACAGGAGAAAGGAAGGATAGAGGAGCTCTACAAACTGTTAGAGGTAAGTCTCATCGTGGCTACCCAGCGGCTTGTAGGTGGGAGTGTTGTGCTTTTAGCGGGACTAAAGCGCGTTCAGTTCGGGTTTATTTTGGAAAGGAGAAGTGGAAATAACCCTGAGGGTAAATGATGTAGCGAGCGGCATGCTGCGGGAGCGGAGGCAGAGCCGTTGCCTTACAGCCCCACTTTCCCTGCTGTAATTTCTCTCCAGCCAGCTGGAGGACGGGGTAGAAAATGCCATTCTGTTGATGTTTTCCCCAGGTATGGATTGAATTTGGACGCATCAAGTTGCCCCAGGGCTACCACCCCAACGACGTGGAGGAGGAGTGGGGCAAGCTCATCATAGAGATGCTGGAGCGCGAGAAGCTCCTGCGGCCGGCGGTGGAGAGGTCGGTGCCGTGCCCGTGGCAGAGTCCTCTGCAGGGATGTCCCCTGCTCCCCTGGCTGGAGGGACATCCCAAAGCTTCTCTCTCATTCTCTCTCCCTTTCTCACTGCAGGCTGGAATTGCTGCTACAAATCGCGAACAAAATCCAGAATGGTGCTCTGAGCTGTGAAGAAAAACTCACTCTCGCGAAGAACACGCTGCAAGCTGTGAGTTGGGGGGGGGATTTTCCCCCTCCTAATTCTTTAATTTATTTTATTTTCCTGCCTCTTCTTTTATGCCCATCTCTACCCCTTTCTTCTGCCCGGGGTGGTGGGTTCCCCTGGACAGTTTTCCTTTCTCTTCTGACATTGAGCCCACCCCAGAGGGGCTGTAGGGGCGGTGGTGGATACCTGGTGATACCTATGTGGATACCTATGGCACAAGGACGTTGGGGACAGGGGGACAGGGGAGCAGCCTTGCCGTGCAGCAGGCTGCCTCTGGGGATGTAGCGAGCGAGGCTGGACGTCCGCAGAGGTGCTGGCTTGGAGGAGAACTGCAGTTCTGGGGAAGCTTGTTGCATAATGAGGCTTAAAAACCCCAAAATCAGATTATTTGTCTAAAAGGCTGGCAGGAAGGACTCGGTTGCAGACCGTAGGTACCCGGGTAGGGAGCAGACTTCTGAAGAGGGGCGTTTTCTTCTGGGAGGAAGAGGTGTAAGGGTTGGGAGCTAAAAATGGTTAAACCCAAGCAAGGAGATGTACGTTTGAGTGACCGTCCATGGGATTAACCACGGGAGCCCATCTATCACTAGAAGCTTTCAGTTCATCTGCAGGAGCTTTTCGAAAGGGGATGTCCTGAGTGTGGTGTGAGTGATGAACTCATGTTCTTCTACTCAAGTCAAGTTTGTGGATAAAAAGGTCTTTTCGGTCTTTAAGTTGATGTTGGGCTGCCGTGGTGTTCTCTCTGCCCCCGTGCCTGGGTTGAGGCCACCCAGCGCTCCGTTTTGTCTCTCTCGGCGCAGGACGCTGCTCACCTGGAGTCGGGACAGCCGGTGCAGTACGAATCCGACGTGGTCGTCTACCTGCAGGAGTGCGAAGGGCTCATCCGCCAGCTACAGGTGGATGTGCAGATCCTTCGGGATGAGAATTACTACCAGCTGGAGGAGCTGGTGTTCAGGTGAGAGGGGGGCCGTGTCCCAGATGGTCTGTGGATGGAGAAACGCCGTCAGGGGCTGACGCACGGGGCTCCTCTGCTCTGTCGTGGGGAAGGAGGGAGTGTGTGTGCATCTTCTTACCCCCGTGCCTTGTTTGCTGCTCCAGGATCATGCGGCTGCAAGACGAGCTGGTGACGCTGAGGCTGGAATGCACTAACCTGTACAGGAAAGGCCACTTCTCCACCCTGGAGCTGGTGCCCACTTCCACGCTGAGCACGACGCACTTGAAGGGTGAATCCCTGACGAAAGGGCTCCACACCTCCTCTGCCTCCTGGTTCCGGAAGCCCATGACCAGGACAGAGCTGGTGGCCATCTCCTCTTCCGAAGATGAAGGCAGCCTCCGGTTTGTGTACGAGCTGCTGGCCTGGGTGGAGGAAATGCAGGTGAGTGCTGCCTCTCTGGGCCAAATTCCCTGCCTCCGCTCACACTGATGCGGGAAGGTAGGAGGCTGCTCTGGGCTTTTTTCTGCCTTTATCTGTGAATAATTGCTTTGGTGGTTCAAGGTTTCTGGAGAGCACCGATGCTTTTGTCTTGGGTTGGGTTGGGTTGTGATCCTGCTGCTCAGTGGGCATCAGAAGATCCTTTCAAAGCTGGAAGCAAATCTGTACTGATGCAGTCAGTCCTTTGGTCTTACGTGGGTGTGAAGCTGGTGTAGGCTCTCCCAGAAGTCAGTGTTGGAGCACTGGCTTAGGACCTTCTACCAGGGCTGGTGTGGTGTTTGTTCCTCCTGAGTGACCTAGGAGGTTTCCTTGCCCTCGTGTCCTTTTGAGATATGCTCCTGCAGATGAAGAGTGCTGACTTGGACCTCTTGGCCTGTTTCAGATGAGACTGGAGCGGGCAGAGTGGGGGACCGACCTGCCGAGCGTGGAAACCCAGCTGGAGACCCAGCGGCACGTCCATACCAGCGTGGAGGACCTGGGCTCCAGCGTAAAGGAGGCCAGGATGTACGAGGTATGGTGGCACGGGCTGGGTGACACAATGTGGCACAACGTGTGTGGGAAGGTGACAGCATTGGGATCGGCTCCTGTAGGTAAAGGTGCCTGGGGCAGAGGTATTTTTAAGGATGGAGCTTCTGAACTGACATTGGACTGGTGCGAGAGGCTGCTGCCCTGAGCCATCCTCTGCACCTCCTCTTGCTCACGCAGAGCTGGGGAGAAAGATTTGGAGATGGGCTTTCAAGCGATGCCGTCCCGCGTCGGGTTAACAGGAGCGTTTTTCATCCTTCAGGGTAAAATGTCTCAGAATTTCCGCGCTAGCTACACGGAGACGCTCGGCAAGCTGGAGACGCAGTACTGCAAGCTGATGGTGAGCAGGTTTCGAGTGGGTTTCCAGCACTGCCCCTGGGAAGCGCGGGGTCCATCCCTGCCGCCCCGCTCCTGAGCGTCCCTGCTCCGAGGCTGGGAAGGGGGGAAGAAATCGGTCACCTTCGGAGCAGGGAAGAGGAATCACGCTTCGTTGTGTTCAGGAAACCTCGAGCTTCCGGCTGCGGCACCTCCAGAGCCTGCACGGGTTTGTGTCTCGGGCCACTGCGGAGCTGATTTGGCTGAATGAGAAGGAGGAGGAGGAACTGGCCTACGACTGGAGCGACAACAACCCTAACATCGCAGCCAAGAGAAACTACTTCTCGGTGAGTGACCCCCGGGGCAGGGCTGGTGGGATGGGAGCTCTCTTGGTTGCGCCGCTGCTGCTTTCGAGCCACTGGGGGACCTTCAGCTACCGACAGACCTGAAGTCCTCAGGGTTTGGATGGTCCCCCCCGAGGCGCTGAGCTCGGAGCTCATCATGAGGAAAGGGCTCTCCCTAGAGCACAAAGTGCAAAAAAGTGTTTGTTCGATTGAGTTTCAATCGAAAAGGCATCAAAAGATGTCTTTTTCGCACTACTCGGAACTAAAGGCGTCTTTAACAAGCAGGGGAAAAAAAAAGAGTCAGAGCTAAAGAGGAAAATTGGTTCCTCTTTAAAGCAGTATAAATAAATTGCTGTCTTCCCACAATCGCACCGTCTGGAACTCAGGAGGTCCCCGGGCAGGTTTCCAGTATCCGTGCTACATCTGCCCCGTGTGTTCGGTGCGCGGGAGACATCCTGATGGGAATCGGCTGTGGTGCTCCCATAAGCCGTGCTGGTTTCCAGGATATTCACTGCAGCGCTCCCGTACCGCATGGTGTATGAGTCGGCCCCGTGGTCTGAGCGAGGCTGCTCCCCATCGCTGAGCTTTGGGCTTTGCTTGTGTCCTTCGTGCAGGAGCTGACGATGGAGCTGGAAGAGAAGCAGGACATCTTCCGCTCCCTCCAAGACACAGCCGAGCTGCTCTCCCTGGAGAACCACCCGGCCAAGCAAACCGTAGAGGTGAGCGGGCACACGGAGGAGCCGGGAGGAGCTCCGGGAATCGGCTGGCAGCAAATCTTCCCACCTGGGATTGGGAAACGTGCTGTCCCACCCCGGGGTGCCCTTACGGGCAGGTGCCCTTATCAGCCAGGGCTGATAAAGCAGTTTTTCGATGGCAGAAGAACAGCAGTGCAGCGATAGAGCTGTTTTATTCTGGGGAGCGCAATGAGAAGCTTGAGGCCATTCCCAAATAATCCCCACCTCAAATTAAGACGCGGATACGTTTGTACAGAGCGTGAGCCCTTCCTGCAGCGAGGTGATGCAGGGAACGGCCTCGGCTCCTTTGCGGTTATCCAGGCTTGGGGGAAAGCCGTGGTGGCGAAGCAAAGGGCTGCGGGGACGCGTTTCTCCCTGGGGTTTCTCTCTCTGGGGTGGGAGAAAGCAAACCTGCGCGTGCCGCGGCCCCCGGCATCGCTGCTCCAGGGTCTGCCGTCTCTTGGCGTCCGCCTCGGGCTCCCGGTTCGCAGCCAGATCTTGCCCGTTTACGCACATCCCGGCGGCCGTAGCTGTGTCCTTCCTGTGACCCTCCCTCCCGGCTGGTAAGCGCTCGTTACTCAGCGCCGTTTGGTGCGTGTGTTTCTCAGGCCTACAGCGCTGCCGTGCAGACGCAGTGGCAGTGGATTAAGCAGCTCTGCCTGTGCGTGGAACAGCACGTGAAGGAGAACGCCGCCTATTTCCAGGTACTTGGGAAGGGCAGCCCAAATTTCGCTGGTCGCCCTCCGCTGCGTCCCGCTGCACCAGCTTCATACGCTGCTGCGCCCTTTTGGGGGAGAGGGAAGGAGGGATGGGTGGTGCTCCTGGGGGCTGCTTTCTCCTGAATCATCTCTTTCTCCGTAGCTGCTCTCTGGGGATGTCTCGCTAGGGCGCAAGGGGTCATCTGCCACGTAGAATCATAGAATGGTTTAGGTTGGAAAGGACCTTGAAGATCATCGAGTTCCAACCTCCCTGCCATAGGCAGGGACACCTCCCACCAGCCCAGGTTGCCCAAGGCCACGTCCAGCCTGGCCTTGAACACCTCCAGGGATGGGGCCTCAACAACCTCTCTGGGCAACCTGTGCCAGTGCCTCACCACCCTCAAAGTGAAAAACTTCTTCCTAATGTTCAATCTAAACCTGCCCTCTTCCAGTTTGAAGCCATTCCCCCTCGTCCTATCACTCCATGCCCCAGTAAAAAGTCCTTCCCCAGCTCTCCTGGAGCCCCTTTAGGGACTGGAAGGGGCTCTAAGGTCTCCCCGGAGCCTTCTCTTCTCCAGGCTGAACAGCCCCAACTCTTTCAGCCTCTCCTCATAGAAGAGGTGCTCCAGCCCTCGGATCATCCTTGTGGCCCTCCTCTGGACACGCTCCAGCAGGTCCATGTCCTGTAATTCTGTAAAAGTTCTGTAAATGACAGAACAAGAGGGAATGACTTCAAGCTCCAACAGGATAGATTTAGACTGAACATTAGGAAATAATTTTTCACAGAAAGAGCGGTCGGGCATTGGAATAGGCTGCCCAGGGAGGGGGTTGAGTCACCATCCCTGGATGTGTTTAAGAGCCGTTTAGATATGGTGTTGGGGGATATGGTGTAGGGGAGAACTTTGTAGAGTAGGGTAGATGGTTGGACTCGATGATCCCAAGGGTCTCTTCCAACCTAGACAATTCTATGATTCTATGAATTCCGTCCGTCCGTGTGGGATGCTCCCTCACCTTGCAGCCCTAAGGCCGGAATAGCGGTGGGAGCTGCTGGTTGAGATGTTGGGGTGGTCCCTTGCCTGCAGCGTGCTGCTGACTGCTCGGTGGACTTGCGCAGGTTTCTGTGACCCTCTTTGCCTTCGCAGTTCTTCAGCGATGCCCGGGAGTCAGAGACCTACCTGCGCAACCTGCAGGACTCCATCAAAAGGAAGTATTCTTGCGACCACAACACGAGCCTGACGCGGCTGGAGGACCTGCTGCAGGACTCCATGGTGGGTTCTCCGACATCCCCGCCACCCTGGGCGGGCGGTGGGTGACCTTCTTGCTCTGGTCCAGCAGCATTGCTTGGGGCACCTCTTGCTTCCCAGGGAAAACCGGGCTCGTTTTATTCCTGCGATGGCGTGGTTTCGCGTAACGTGGTTTGTTTCCCCATCTCGGTCAACGTTCTGCTTTTCGCTGGAGCTGCTGCACACGTTTATACATGGCCACGGGGTGCAGGCTGCGAGGATGCGACGCTGCCGGTCGTTACAGGGTCGCTCTCGTTTAGAGGCACTGGCTTCGGGGCGAGGAGCAGGCGGCGTGTGCCGTCTGCGCGAGCTCATCGCTTGAGATGGGGAAAAGTCAAACATCTGAGCTGGTCCTTCCCCGTCGGTGCCTGTCCTGGTCAGCATGGAGCCAGCCGTGTTCTGCTGACGGAGGTGTCGCGCAGAGCCCATAGGATGCTCCTGTTTCTGCTCTCGAGCTGGTGCTGGCCAGGAGAAATGCGGAGAAACGCCTGCGCTTTATCCAAATCCCGTGTTAATCCATCGCGCCGTGGCAGTGCGGGGAGAGCCAGGGCAGCCCAGCTGCAGCGGGGACGGGGGCTCGGGGGCAGCGCTGATCTCCGAACACGCGGCCCGGCTTAGCTGCGGCATAGCAGAGAGCAGGCGGTGGACAATTGCGCCGTGATCTCATTGTCCAAATTGGCCTGAAAAAAAAAAAAGGCAACCTAAAAGCGAAACGTGAGGAGCAAAGCACGAGATGGTGTTTGAAGGGGTTTGAAACCAGGGACGGGGGGAGGATTCGGGCTGCGGGTTAAGCGCTGAGCCGCTGGTGGAAGAGGCAGGAGGTGACACTTGAGCGTGTGGAGGCAGGTGACTGCTTTGGCTTTGCTCTTAGTGCACACCACTGATCTCCAGCGTGTCCCCAGGGAAGCTGGGACGCCATTACTGGTGTTGGTGATGGGTGCATCAGCTGGGCTAGGGCTCACCGTCTTCTCTCCCGGGGGGTCCCATCCTCTCTGGCTTGGTCTCGGGGTCGTTCTGGTCTGTTCTCCAGCGCCACCAGGACAGGGAGCAGCCAGCCTGGCTCCTGGGGGCCGTATTGGCGAGCGTTGTGACACCAGGAGTGTGGCAGATGCCGTCTGGGGTGGGAGAGGATTGTCCGGGCAGGCGGAGAGCGGCCACGATCTCAGGACTGGGGCAGCAGCCCTGAGCTCAGCTATATTACTCTTTCTTACCTAATAAGTTAAAGTTGTATTTCTTCCAATCATGCTCCCTGGGACAGGCACAGGTAGTTTATTTAATCATTTATACTTTTCTTTTTCTTTTTTTTTTCTTTTTTTTACCATTAAATTATCCTCCACTGTTGTTAGCTCACTAACTGACCCCGAGAGTACCAAGCATGAGGGAGAAATTTTTTGGGGGATCCTTTCTAAATTTTTGCAGCCGGAATGGGCTGAGCTGCCACTAATCACACGAGCTGCCAGTGTCGTGATCCGCACACGTCTCCGTCGGTGCCAGAGGCTGTTCCAGGGGACCTTTGCCACCAGTCCCCCGGGTCGTCCCATCACCGAACCCAGCAGGGACTTGTCGGAATCAATTGTGCTGCATCTTCCTCCAACCGGCAAATTTCTACCCAAACCCAGAGACCTGTGCGATCACTCCACCACTAGCCCCTTCTCCTGAGATGTTTTATCCGCATAATTCATCGTATTCCCATTCCAGCCATTGGTTTAAACGTGCCTTCATCCTTTGCTTTAGGAAAGGGAGCATGCTTCTGTGGGCTCTCCTCCAGACAGCTAAACGTCCCCGGTTTTGGGCTGGAGCTTGTTCTGCTCTTGGCCCCTTACACCTCCTGGGACGTGCATTTTGGTGTATGCTGTGTTCTTCTTTTTTTCCCTTTTGATAGCAAATGTTTTCTTGTCCTAGCAGCAATAGAGCCAGAGGCGTGCATGCGGCTCTGCAGGGCAGCGGGAGTAGTGGTGGAGAGGTCCCACCCCTGACTTGACATCGCCTTTTCCTTCCATCCCATCTCTCCCGACCCTTCTTCCCATCCCGTTAGGGCAGCAGGATCCTCCTGACGTGTTTGTTCCACCCTTGAGATCCCAGTGTAGCTCTTGCAGACCAGTGTTGGGGTGGGGGGTGCCGAGACGCCCGGGAGAGACCTCCTCTCCCCTTCCTCCGCCAACCCGTCCTTCATCCTTCTTTCTGCCAGGACGAGAAGGAGCAGCTCATTCAGTCGAAGAGCTCCGTCGCCAGCCTGGTGGGACGGTCCAAAACCATCGTTCAGCTCCGGCCCAGGAACCCGGAGCATCTCGTGAAGAGCACGATCCCCATCAAGGCTGTTTGTGACTATCGGCAGATCGAGGTGAGGGCGGGAAGGACGTCCCTTTGAAAGGGAAGGCGGGGACGAGGCAGGGGAGCGGCGCCCGCGGTGTCTGTCAACGGAAAGCGGGAACGGAGCGGGAAGACAGGAGGGAGGGAAATAGCGCGGCTGTTTTTCCTGGAGCAGATTTCCATGTCTCAGATTTATTCTGGGCAGGAGCTAAAATCCTTTTCCCCGAGGAGGATGGGCTTCAGCAGCCTCAGCCAAATAAGCACGGGGGCGGTCGCCAGCTCTGTTTAACTTCCTTGTCCCTTCCTCTCCAGACACGAGCGTGCTGTGCTGCTTGGCACGATGCCAGGCTTTTGCTTGATTAAAATATATCCCTCTCTCTATATATATATATTTATGGGAGCTGGCTCGCCCCCGGGAGGGGGGCTGGCGGCAGGGGCAGGCGTGTGCGGCCCCGCTGCTGCTTTCTGACGGGGCGGGTGGTGTTGGTGCCGCTGCAGATCACCATCTGCAGGAACGACGAGTGCGTCCTGGAGGACAATTCCCAGAGGACCAAGTGGAAGGTGATCAGCCCCACGGGGAACGAGGCCATGGTGCCCTCTGTCTGCTTCCTCATCCCACCACCCAACAAAGAGGCCATCGAGATGGCCAATAGGTAACTTGCGGGTCTCTGCTGCGGCGGAGTCGCAGAGGCGCAGTGGGAGGGAGATGGGGAGGGGGTTGGTGGCACGGGAGGGGATGGATCTGGGGTGGGAATGGGAGAGGAGCTGGGGTGGAGGTACAGGAGCGGGTGGCACAGCTGATTCGGGACGAGGGAAGGAATCCCTTGTGGTTGTACAGCTGCAAACTCCATCGCAGCGACTGCTGTCGTAGTTTGCAGAAGAGAAAAAGATGATTTGGGAGGAGGGGACCTTTCAGGGACCTCTGGCAGTGGGCGGCAGGAGCGTTGCTCGCTGCAGGCTGCCGGACTGGGCTCGCTGCCACGGTGGGCTGGTGGATTAACGGGGGCAGGGCTGAGCGTGCCGGGGAGGTCTGGGGCTGATAAATCTGCTCCTTCCCCTTGCAGGGTAGAACAGTTGTACCAGAAAGTGATGGCTCTCTGGCACCAGCTCCACATGAACACAAAGAGTCTCATCTCCTGGAACTACCTGCGGAAGGACATAGCCCTGGTGCAGAGCTTCAGCATGGAAAAGGTACAGCAGGAACTTCTCCGTCCAGCCCCGGGGCTGCGTCGCCCACTGTCCGGGCTGCTTCGGGTGGCTGAGGAGGAAGGGGAGTGTTAGAGGGAAGAGCAGAGACTGCAACGTTGGGGAATCCCAGACTGGTGGGGGTTGGCAGGGCCCTCTGGAGCTCCCCCAGTGCCACCCCCTGCCAGAGCAGGGGCACCTCCAGCAGTGGCACAGGACGGCGTCCAGGCGGGTTTGG
>VUYV01000748.1:83706-132276 GCA_008711295.1 Anarhynchus alexandrinus | reverse complement strand
TTCCCATCCCCCTGGCACCCTCCCTTTAAGGATTGATAAGCATTGATAAGATCCCCCCTCAGTCTTCTCTTCTCCAGACTGAAAAGCCCCAAGTCCCTCAGCCTTTCCTCATCACAGAGATGCTCCAGTCCCCTCATCATCTTTGTAGCCCTTTGCTGGACCCTCTCCAGCAGTTCCTGTCCTCCTTGACCCGGGGAGCCCCGAACTGGACACAGTGCTCCATGTGTGGCCTCCCCAGGGCAGAGCAGAGGGGGAGGGTGACCTCCCTCGACCTACTGGCCATGCTCTGCTTGATGCCCCCCAGAATGGCATTGGCCTTCTTGGCCACCGGGGCACATTGCTGGCTCGTGGGCATCCGTGAAGTTGAGGGTCTTTGCACCCTGAACAGTGGGAAGACCTGAGCTTGGGGCTTCTGTGCAAAATGATGGCAGTTTTTCCCCAATAAAAAGAGCATCAGCAGTTTGCTGCTGAAGTGTAATAGGAGATTGTGTGTGGACTTAGCGTTTCACTGAGGAGTGAGCAAGGCTGGGGGGAGGCGGGCGGCTGATCCGGGGCAGCTTGTCTTCTCCTCTAAAGAGAAAATGCTCACTTGGCAACCCAAGGTGATTAAGCCGGGGAGGGTGGCTTCAGGTGGTGTGTAGGAAGTTGTTGCCGGTGGTGAGATGTGCTGCTTTTCCACTCGCAGCTCAGATCCTTAGCGCAAGGGGAGTGCCAGCAAGCCATGAAGAGCCTCCAGGCGCACTACGAGGACTTCCTGCAGGACAGCCGCGACTCGGAGCTCTTCTCGGTGTCGGACCGGCTGCGCCTGGAGGAGGAAGTGGAGTCTTCCAAGGAACACATCCGGCAGCTGCTGGAGTCCATGGAAAACGGTGAGCTTCAAAGGGCTGATGGATTAACCAGGAGCTGTGGGGACTCATAAACAAAGGATTTATGGGATGGATTAATTTTCTTTTTTTTTTTTTCCCTGAGCTAGCTAGTTGATGGTGTGAGCAGCTGCTCTCCTTATTTCTCCATCCATTCAAGTGTTGGGCCTTTGTCCAGCGATGTTCCTGCAGAGAGGGCTCCGCTTTGCAGCTTAACTGCTGAGTCCTCTTACCCTGACGTTGCTGGAGATGGGTTTAGTCGTTAGGATGTGTTCTGAGCGAGGAGTTTTTCTTGCCTTTAGTCTTTAAGAAAATCTATGTAGCGGTCACGGTCCCGCTGTTCAGAGCAGCGGATGGCTCCCGGCGTGACACAGCAGGACGGAGTCCCAGTAAGGCCGGGGACTCCGGCTTGGCCACGCGAGGTGCCCTGTGGCTGGGCTCGTTCTCGGCTGCGTTGGAATGAGATGATTTGATTAACTTGTTTTCCGTTTGAGCAGAGACGCCGGTGCCTCGGCGGCAGCGCGATGCTGCGCTTGGCTGCGGGGCTGCCGGCAGGTCCCGTCTGGGGCAGGGACCGGCCGGGGTTGTCTGAGCTGCTGTTTTGGTTTGTCTGTGACTCGCAGAAGACAAGGATGAGACCCTTGCCAGGACGTATCTCTCCGAGCTGAAGAATATCCGTCTGCGCCTGGAGGAGTGTGAGCAGAGGCTAGTGAGCCGAATCCAGTCCCCGAGCAGCGCCCGAGCAGATGGCGATACCATCCAGGAAAACACCATCCGCATTGCAGAGCAGGAGGTCAGTCCTGCTGCTGGGAGGTGTGGAAGGGAGGGAGGTGATGGCTGCTGGGTTTTAGCATGGGCCAAAAATAGCTTTTAACTTCTCCAGGGCGAATGTGTGGGTGGTGGGTCCGTGATTGTGTGTGGTTGGAGGGGATCTTGCTGCACGGAAGGTAGCAAGAAACCTCTCCAGGTGGGCTCCCTGCTTCATCTCATACCATCTCCTTTGCCAAGGGCAATCCTGCTCTTTCTCCGCCTGCTTGGGCTCTCCTTTCATGTTCTTTCCCTTCCTCCCGTAGCGCATGCAGGAGGATCTGCAGCAGCTGCAGTCGGACCTGCGGTTTGTCTCTGAGACGTGCTACAGCTTCCTCGACAAGGCGCCCGCGGGGCCCAGCACACCCCAGTTACGTTCTGAACTTGATTTGGTGGTGAACAAGATGGACCAGATGTATGGGCTGTCTTCCATCTACCTGGACAAGTGAGTCAGGACGTGCCTGTGCTCCCAAATAACCTTTTTTGTATCTGCCTGATTCTGCTAAAGACCTTTCTTCTGGCCCTCTAACACCCCTTGCCCTGAGCTCCATCCCTCTGCAGCGCGCGGCGCAAACAGCCTCGCGCTCAAGAGGATCTCAGCCAAATTTTGGATGTCAGCGTGCTGCCTCTGTTTGATTCGCCAGGTTGAAGACGGTTGATGTTATTATTCGTAACACCCAAGGAGCAGAGTCTCTGGTCAAAGGGTACGAGGTTAAGCTGAGCCAAGAGGAGGCAGTTCCCGCCGACCTGACAGCTATTCACTCTCACAGAGCGGCGTTACAGGTTGGTGCTGGTCACTTCCCCAGGTGGGCGGGCAGAAACCGGCCGACGCTTTGGTGTTTGTCATAGAATCATAGAATGGTTTGGGTTGGAAGGGACCTTAAAGATCATCCCGTTCCAGCCCCCTGCCCTGGGCAGGGACACCTCCCACCAGCCCAGGTTGCTCCAAGCCCCGTCCAACCTGGCCTTGAACACCTCCAGGGATGGGGCAGCCACAGCTTCTCTGGGCAACCTGTGCCAGGGACTCACCACCCTCACAATAAAGAATTTCTTCCTAATATCTCATCTAAATCTCCCCTCTTTCAGTGTAAAACCGTTCCCCCTCGTCCCATGGCTCCCCTCCCTGATCAAGAGTCCCTCCCCAGCTCTCCTGGAGCCCCTTTAGGCACTGGAAGGGGCTCTGAGGTCTCCCCGGAGCCTTCTCTTCTCCAGGCTGAACACCCCCAACTCTCTTGTCAAGCAGGGTCCTGCCCTTTCTCTGCTGAATTTGCATTGTATGCCATTTTTCTTGCCTCAGTGTAGCTGCCAGGAGGATTTTGTGCTGCTTATGTGATCCCTTATTGCTTTGTAAAGGTAAAGGAGCTGCTGCGGCTTGTGCTGGCTCTTGTAGGGCACGTGCCGGCACACGGGAGCATCTTGGCAGCATCGTGTCCTGTTGCTGTAGGACAGGGGCTCTCCAATCTGCCGTGCTCCGAGCTGGGAACGTGGTCCCCTCCATTTTGCACCTCCTGTAATCAGCGAGTTCTTCGCGGGTTGAGAGGGAAGATAAACCCCCTCTCAGGCTCGTCAGCTCCGGGCAGGAGGGCATCTCTGACTTAACGTCCCTTTTGCTTTCGGTGACGTTGAACCGGCGCTGTCTCTTGCTGGTTTCGCAGCAATGGCTCGGGGAAGTGAAGGACAAGAGCTCCGTCTTCTCCACTTTGGAGGAGGAGATGGCAAAGGCGAAGGCGGTGGGAGAGCAGCTGTACCGGCTGAGGCAAGAGCGCAGCATCGACCTGGAGCGCTACCAGGAGAAGGGAAGCCAACTGTGGGATCGCTGGCAGCGAGTCTGCGCCCAGATCGAGACCCGGTGAGAAACCTCCTGCCTCCTTTCGCACGTTTACTTCCCCGCTCCAGCGGAGAGCTTGGGTCAGGCTTGTTAGCGGCGATATTTTTTTCCGGATGGGATTCCCGCTGGTGGCCGGGATATCCCTATAGCCTACGGTGGCATTTCGCCCTCCTCTTATTTGTCTTGGTTCTTCTCTCAGCCACGCGGAGCTGGAGAGCATCCAGGAGGTGCTGAGTGATTACCGGCAGTGCCACAGTGCCCTAATCCAGTGGATCGAGGAGATCACGGTGCAGCAGGAGCTGATGAAGCCGGGGCAGGCGGAGGACAGCCGGGTGCTGTCGGAGCAGCTGAGCCAGCAAACGGTAAGGCAGGAGCTCGTGATGCCGCCACGGCGCGGTCGCTGCGGTCACAGTCTCCTCTCTTTTCTTTTCATAAAACCTTGAAAAGCTTGAAAATATGAAACACAGTGGGGAAGAGCTGCCGGCCTGAGCTGGGTGTCTGGGAAGTGGAGAAGCTCTGCTTAGTTTGATGTGGAGATGGGGCCTTGCATAAAAAAAAATTGAAGAGCATAAAGCCTTTACCCAAAAAGCGAGGGACGGGCACTGAAATTCAGCCCGCTTCACCTGCGGCAGCCGTCCTGACGAGCGTTTCTGCTTTGAATTTCGTTGAAGGCTTTGGCTGCAGAAATCGAGAAAAATCAAGCCAAACTGGACCAGTGTCAGAAATTCTCCCAGCAATACTCGGCTGCCGTCAAGGTACGGGTCCCCTCCTGCGCCCGGGTGAGGCCGGCAGGGCGGAAACGGCCCCGGCACCGTTTGCGTCTCGCACGCTCCATGTCTCTCCTCCCCCGGTTACTTTCGCAGGACTACGAGTTGCAGCTCATGACGTACAGGGCGTTTGTGGAGTCGCAGCAGAAGTCTCCCATGAAACGCCGGCGCATGCTCTCCTCCTCGGACGCCATCACGCAGGAGGTAGGAGCGCGGCCGCCCGCCCGCCCTCGCCAGGGAGGGAGGAAATGGCGCGGTGAGGGGGGGAATTCTTCGACGCCGAGCAAACCGCCGAGCAGCCTCTGTGAAATGAGCTCCTTTCTGCTGAACTCTCGTGTATAAATAAAGTTTCCACCCTCGCTGTTTTTTCCAATAGCCAGAGAGGATGGCTTAGTGCTCTAAGCACCAGGTATGAAATACTCCTGGGAACCCCTGGGTCAAATCCAGCGGGGTCGGCTCAGCCCTTCGGCCTTGCGAGGTAAATAACCAGAGCGCCATGCAGCGTTACTGTGTGTGGATCTTTGGGATGAGACCTTTAGGGACCCGAGGTCCTGTCTGCTCCGTGTGGATATGAAAGATCCCAGTAGCCCTCTTTGTAAGAGTTGAGCATCCACCCCAGTGTCCGTGACCGGAGTCTCCCCTTCGCTCCAGTGTCGTGCAGCATGCCGTGTGTGGCCACAACCCTCCCCATCAGACTCGCTGCATTTCGTTGATGCCGTAGCGGGGCTGCGAGGTGCCTGGGGGGCTTCCCAAGCGAGAGGTGCTGCGTCCCTGTCATGTACCGTAAAGTACGTCGCTCCGGATGCGCCGGTTGTGACTGATGAGCCCCGTTTCCCCCTCTCTCCCTTCGCAGTTCATGGATTTGCGGACTCGCTATACAGCTCTGGTGACGTTAACCACGCAGCACGTGAAGTACATCAGCGATGCTCTCCGGCGGCTGGAGGAGGAGGAGGTAAGGGCGTTGCGTGGAGCTGAACTCTACTCAAAACGCGCAGGCTCGTTTCCTAACGCCCCCACGGATGCTGCTCCGCGTTGGGGTTACACCTCGGGCGCTGCTCCTGAGAGCCTCTCCGCCTTCGGAAATCTGGGACCCCCTTTGACGTGGTTATCGTTCCTCCCTCCTCTCTTTGCAGAAAGTAGTGGAGGAGGAGAAGCAGGAGCACGTGGACAAGGTGAAGGAGCTCCTGGGCTGGGCCCTGGGCGTGAAGCAGAGCGTGCAAGGCAGGACGGCTGCTGCTGGGAGCAGAGAGCTGGGCGACATCGAGAAATCCATCTCGGAGCAGCAGGTAAAGCGGGGGGCGACCGTCCGGCAGTTTGTTTAACTTCTGCCCTTTTTCCACAGCTGAATTAGGGTGTTTTTTTCTTTCTTTTTTCCCCGACAGGCCCTGAACGAGGAGCTGGCTGCGAAGAAGGAGCAGGTCTCTGAGGCCATCAAAACTTCACAAATCTTCCTGGCAAGACACAGCCACAAGTGAGTGTGGCCCGAGGAGGGGACAGGCAGGGGGGGAGCGGGGGGGGGACCTGGGGGGACCTTAGAGGTGATGCCGGTGACGTCCCTGGGGACCACTGACTCCCGTTGAAAACAGTGACGAGCTGCACGTGAAAGTTGTCTTTTTTTCTCATCTGTAACGAGAGCTACGAAATACGCAACCCATTTATGCTGTTGGGGCAATATTAATCCCCTTTAGTAGTGATCCGGCCCCGTATATTTCATAGAATCATAGAATCATAGAGTGGTTTAGGTTGGAAAGGACCTTGAAGATCATCCAGTTCCAACCCCCCTGCCATAGGCAGGGACACCTCCCACCAGCCCAGGCTGCCCAAGGCCACGTCCAGCCTGGCCTTGAACACCTCCAGGGATGGGGCCTCAACAACCTCTCTGGGCAACCTGTGCCAGTGCCTCACCACCCTCAAAGTGAAAAACTTCTTCCTAATGTTCAATCTAAACCTGCCCTCTTCCAGTTTGAAGCCATTCCTCCTCGTCCTATCACTCCATGCCCCAGTAAAAAGTCCTTCCCCAGCTCTCCTGTAGCCCCTTTAGGCACTGGAAGGCCGCAATAAGATCTCCCCGGAGCCTTGTCTTCTCCAGGCTGAACAGCCCCAACTCTTTCAGCCTCTCCTCATAGGAGAGGTGCTCCAGCCCTCGGATCATCCTCGTGGCTCACCTCTGGACATGCTCCAGCAGGTCCATGTCCTTCTTATGTTGGGGCTTATTTGGGGATTTGAGCGTTACAAGGCAGGTCAGCCTTTGCTGAGCACAGTTACCCTTCCTGGTTTTAGCTGAGCCGCGTAAGGATTAGGGCAGTGGGAAGAAGGGACTCACGGTAGGTTTGGCCTTTTCCTTCGCCAGAAGCGCGTGGTAATGCTGCGGAGTTGGGAGCCGCTTTCTGCAGTTTCCCTGAGAGCTTTCCCCTTCCCCTCGCAGGCTTTCCCATCCGGAGAAGGAACAGATCTCCGCTCAGATCGGTGCTCTGAAGGAGACCTACCAGGCGCTCTGCAGCGACTCCACGGAGCAGCTCCAGCAGCTCCAGAGCCAACTGGCTCAGGAGACAGAGCACAAGGTACAGGTCCCCGCTCGGTCCCGTGCCTGCACGGACACAGGGCGCTCCTCAGGGTGTGAAAAAGGTTTTTCTTGGTCGCGTGTCTCGCGGCCACCAGCCGCTCACAGCCCGTCGACTTTCTTACTTGCACGTGGTCACCTTCCCTTCTCTTCCATCCATGCGTCACCCGAAGCATCCAGGCTGGGGTGGTCCCTGGGGGCCAAGCAGGAGCCGTTTGCCTGCTGCCTTCCAGCTCAACGGGAGAGTTTGCCTTTGCGATGGTTTTCATGGGAGCTCTGCCCTGTGCAGGAGGGGTTGGCTCGTTCACGTGGTGGGCGAGGATGCGGGTGGACCTGTGTCTTGGAAACGGTCCCCTTGGCAAAGCTGTGGCCTCCCAGGAACGGCCTCTCGCTGCTTTAACCGCAGAGGGCTCCGTCTCGCGGGCTGCCTGCGTGCGGGGGACGCACGGCGGTGGGTTTCTGCAGGAGGGCGTTCGCCCGGGCCGTCTGGTAGCTCTCAGGGTCTGGCGAGAGGTTTGGCTCAGCTGTGGGTGGATGAAGTTGCCGTCCCCAGCGGAAGGCGACCGCATCGCCCGGGCCCTCAGCTGACCTGGGGGACCTTCACAGCCCATTCCCTCTTCGCATCCACCAGCGCTCCCGCCAGTCCCCATCCTCCTTCCGCTGGGCAGGGAGGGCTGAAAGCGCATCCTTAGTGCCTCTGTTATGAGCTGTCTTCGGTCATTCACAGATATACGTGTGCGTGTTCTATAAATGTATATACATGTGTCGATGGATATATTTGTGTGTTTGCTTGCTGGCTCCCTGTACTCTGAAGCAACGGCCCGCTCAGATCTGGACGCAGGTTTTGGCTGTGGGGTCCGTGAGTGAAGCCCTGTTCGAGCCACTCACAAGGAGAGGGCGACGGGGCGGCTTGTTCGCCATCTGCTTGTCCAGCTTTCACCTAAACGTATCGTGTTTCTCTCCAAATTGGAGTTCAGAGCACATTTCAGGTGTCTGAGTGCAGTCATGGCTTTCTCTTGCAAGCCCTTCAGCCCTCCTGCTGGCAGCAGAAAGCTTACGGTGGGCAAACCTACTCGTTAGTCACCGCTAAGCCGTCGTGGCTTCGATGCTGCTTCTGCTGCTGCCAGAGAGCAGCTGAGCACAGCCTGCCCGTGGGAAGGATGCTTTTTCCTTTCCCTTTTCCTCCCTCCCGGGAAGGAAAATGACTTCAGAGCGAAAGCCTTCTCCAGGGCTTGCCGGGCCGTTCCCAGGCAGCGGGAGCGCGCTTTGGGGCTCGGGCTTAGAACAGTTTTCACTCACGCTCTCGATGAAGCCCAGGGAACAAAACGAGAGGTGGCAGTGGGGCTTCGCCGTAGATCCCTGTCTACGAGACGATCCCCGCGGCTCCTGTGCGGTGCAGTTGCTTCACTGTAGAGGGAGCATGAGGAACTCTTAACATTTGCTTGCTGGAAACATCCAACTGTCAGAGAGAAGTTATAAAAGACGAAAAATGCAAAGCAGAACGCGCTAAATTGAGCATGATGTGTCCCTGTACAGTTTGTGTTTCATGTCAACTGTTTTTAAGATTAACTGACATCCTTGCTTACAAGTTTAACTAACCCTCCGGGATTTAAACAAACAAAACACACAAAGCGAAAGAGGACGACCTGTGTGTGGGGTTCTTTTTGCAAACAAACCAGTCGCATGCTGGACGCTAACACCAAGCTTTACACTGTGTGTGATACGGCTGAACTGCTCCATAAGGCTCTGTCTTTAACTGCTCAAGGCACACACACCCTGCGACTCGGGTAAGTAAAAGCCTTTTACCCCCCTTCCCTCCCATCTCCTTTTTTATCTTCCTCTTTTTCCCCCCCACCTTCCTCTTCTCTGTCTTTCCACGGCTTGTTCATCTCCGAACGTGCATGCCTGAGGCTGGCGATGATGGTGGAGAGCTTAGGGTTTCCCCAGCGGGTTCGCCCTGGCTCCGCGGCAGAGCAGGGGGGGATCTGCGGAGCGGCGCGGTGGAGGATGTGTCCTCTGCTGTGCTGGAACGGAGCTGTGCCGCGGCTACAGACACCCCCAGCTGCCGGTGCTGTTAGCCTCACTGATCAGAAAAATAATAATCTGAGGGTCTTGGGGATGCAAAAGGAATGAATTCCACAATCCAGATCCCTTCCTGCCTATCCCCACAAAATTATTTTAGGGCTTGGGCCAACCTTATACCCAACCAGTGGGACTGGGAGAAACCCAAACGTCCAAAGCGCCGTTACTCTTTATCATCTCAATTATGACAAGCAAGAATAGAACAGCCCCTCCAGAAACACCAAAGTAGATGGTCTCTTCCCAGTCTGGCACCGTTTCCGTGCTGGGACCTCCGACTTCTTATATTTCTCCCCTTGCCCTGTCTGAAGAGTGCAGCCACTGCGAGGCGCTGGAGCGGGGCAGAACGGGTGCCGGTGGCCGTGCTCGGGGAGCTGCCCTGCATGCAGCGCTCCTGCCCTAATGCATGGCCGGTCTGCGTGGCTGCGGGGAGCTGCTCCGCGGCACGGGGCTCTGCGGTGTTCTCCAGCTGTCCCGGCACGTGAGGTCTGCTTGGGGAAGTGCAGGATGTAAAGCATGGCAGGAGTCAGGGTGGAAACTGCGCTGGGAGAGGTTCCTAAATACCCTGAAGTGGACATCTTTTGGGGTTTTTTTTCTGCTCTGAGTACACAGTGGGATTTGTGTTGTCTTTACTTCTTAAAACTGGAGTTGCTGAACGGCTTTGGTGTGCTTGTTGGTCTCCTTCCCTCTGTTTCTCCACGGAGCATTAGAAGCACTTGTGGGTTTTGCTGCTTGCGGCTTTGCTGCGTTACTGGTGGTGGATGTTGGAACATCCCCGTGCTGCCCTGGGTGATGGACTAGATGAGCATTAAAACTTGCTGGCAAATGCACCAATTTGCGTGCTGTGATGCCTTTGGAGTTGCATTTCAAACACTGTGGGACTCGCTTTCTAGCCTGTTTAGGGTTTTTAAACTTTTTTTTTTGAAACTGGGACCTCCCTGGACCTCAGACCATCTGAGTGCTGACAAGGCTCAATTTTGATTTAATTCTTTTCCTTCTCTTTCTGTTCTAGGGCAGCGAAGCAGTGGCAGGAGTGATCGATCTTGGCACAGTAGAGATATTTCCTGTCTTTGGTGCCATGCAGAGAGGTCTTATAGATCAGGACACCGGCCTCGTCCTCTTGGAGGCTCAGGTTATCACATCTGACTTAGTTGTTCCAGAGACCAATGAGAAACTCTCCTTGGAGAAAGGTCTGGCAAGAAACATCATCGATCTCAGAACATTCCAGGTGCTGCAGGAGTTGAAGGATGCTCTCCACCGGGTGGAAGACGTCAGACGTGAAGGGAGGCAGCTCCTACCTGTTGTCGCTGCGATAGAAGAGGGGAAGATCAGTGAGAGCATTGGGCTAAAGATTCTTGAAGCTGAGCTTGTCACCGGGGGCTTTAAAGCCCATCAGGGCAGGATCAGCATGGAGACAGCGGTGCAAGAAAGGCTCCTCACCCCCCAGCTTTATTCCAGACTTCTGGCTCACCTGGAGAGTGGCAAAGATTTGATTGACCCCAACACTGCTGAGAAAATCAGTCTGCCTGAGCTCATGCACCGATGCGTCGTCCACCAAGAGACTGGGCTGAGGCTGCTCCCAGTCAAGCAGCTGGCGGGTGGGATGGTGAGCTTGAAGTCAGGCAGAAAAGTCAGCATCTTCCGTGCCGTCCAGGAAGGGCTGATAGACAGGCAGGTAACGGTCAGGTTGCTGGAAGCCCACCTCGTCGCTGGTGGCATTGTTGACCCCAGGACAGGGCACAGGCTGACTGTGGACGAAGCTGTGAGACATAATTTAATTGACCAGGATTTGGCATGCACACTTCTTATCCGGCAGCTTCAGACAGGTGGCATCATCGATACCGTCACGGGAGAGAGACTGACAATTGATGAAGCTGTAAGGAAAGAGTTGGTAGCACCAAGGATTGCGTTGGTGGTTCTGGAATCCCTCTGGTCCTTCATGGGGCTCCTGTGGCCAGAAACGGGGGAGATCGTCCCAGTTGCAGATGCTTTAGAGCAAGGAATCCTGTCTACAGAGTTGGTTTACAAGATTCTCAGCAAGAGGCAACACATTAAGGCTGTCTTTATACCAGAAACCACTGAGGTGTTGTCCTGGAAGAAAGCAGTTGAACATGGCATCTTGGAGAGAGATGTGGCGAAGAAGCTGAAATCAACAGTCATACCTGATGTCATGGCCAGCGTGCAGCTTGCTGGCTCTCCAAGCAGAAGCAGGCATGGCCAGAGCTCTTCTGGAAGGAGTCCCACAAGTCACAAAGAGCAAAGTGACCCTCTGCTAAGGAGTGACGACGAAAAGCTGATGTTCCACTTGATGACCCACAGCTACATCAACATCCACGATGGCCAGAAGCTGCTCTTAGTAGATGGGGAGTTGAACAATCTCACTAAAGCCCTCATCCAAACCCAAGAAAATGGATCCTGTGCTGCATATGTGTCGGAAGAGGGTGAAGGGTTTGAGGAGACAAAGGCAGATGCAGCTCTTGAAAGAGAGCCTTGCAATGGCCTGGCTGTGCAGGAGCTTGAGGTTCAATTTGCTCCTTCAAAAGAACAAAGCGAAAAGGTCCTACCACCCAGAACTGCTTTGGAGAATGGGGAGGTGGTGATGGGATCTGAAAGCCTCCTGTTAGAGGATGCAGAAGATATCCTGCTAGTGGAGGAGCAAAAGCAGATTTATACCGAACAGGCTTCCATCAAGAGTGAAAATGATGCTGAATTTGGAAGACAGCAAATAGCTTCTACAAGCAAGGACAAACACCAGGTACAATTATTGATGCCAGGACATCCTGGTGGCCTTGGCAGTGGATTCAGAGAAACAGGGGAAATGATGATTGAGGCAGAAGAAGAGTCCAAGCCTACTACAGTAGATGGAGTGGAAAGTATCGAAGATCAGAAGAGGGCACCAGAAAGTGGGACGGTTGTTGTGAAAAGCGAAATCTGCGTATCAATGGATGTTTCAGAAAGCAGAGAGAGACTGGAGATCACGGCAGAGAGGTCTCAGGGTGTGGAGGAACCTGAACTAGAGGCAGAAGATGTTAGAGAGATTTATTTGCTAAATGAAGAAACAATTGAGAATGGCATGTTGGGAGGAGAGGAGGTTGTGCTCCCTAAAACTGGAGAGGCGGAGCAAGCAGCAAGGCAAAGTGAAAACATTGAAAGTGTGTTGGAAGTGCAAGAAGGAGAAGGGGAAGAAGTATTAGATGATGAGAGTGTTGATGAAACATCCCTGCCAGCCCCTGTGGAGCAGGAAGCGGAGGACACTTTGGAAATGCTCTTGACGCAGCTCCAAAGTGGTGGCATAATCCATGAGCAGACAGGGAAGACTCTTCTTCTGAATGAAGCAGTAGCCCATGGAGTGGTGCCCAGTCACACAGCTGTGAAACTAATGGAGAAAATGAAGATGTTCAGTGGCTTCTTTGACTCGCAGACATGTGAATCATTAACCACCGAGGATGTCATTGAAGAAGGTCTGATGGATGAGAATCTTCTCCAGAAGGTACTCACATCTGACAAAGCGATAAGTGGGGTTCTTGACCCAGGCAATAACTTTGTCTACTCTATCAAGGATGCGGCTGCAGTTGGCCTTCTGGACAAGGAAACGGCAATGAGGATCTTGGAAGGGCAAGTGGTTACTGGAGGGATCGTTGACTTGAAACGCGGCAAGAAAGTGTCGGTCACTTTGGCTTCAAATCTGGGTCTCATAGAGCCAACAAGTCAGAAAGAGCTGGTCAAGCTGGAGAAGGCTTCCAAAGGGAAAGGCAGGGATGAGGTGACCAGACAGAAGCTCATTAGCTTACAGGCTGAGACCAGTGGAATTGTGGATCCTAAAACCAAACAGCCGTTGACTGTTGCGCAGTCTGTTGAAAAAGGGCTCCTGAAAAAGGAAAAAGCTTTTCAGCTCTTGACCAAGCAGATTGCAGATGGAGGAATCATCCATCACGTGTCTGGAATGAGGCTTTCGGTAAACGACGCGATGAAACATGGTTTGATCGATCAAGATTTGTGCAACGAACTCACGAAAGCTGAAAGCGTGTGCCTGCAGGACTATGTTCATCCAGTTACAAAGGAGAAACTGCCCTTGCCCCAGGCGGTATCGTTAGGGCTCGTTAATCCGGATTTCCGGAGGAAAGTGCAAGAAATCCAGGCTGGGAGTGGAAGCATTCTTGATCCGGCTTCTGGCCAGAGACTGGCACTCTGTCAAGCGGTAAAGGAGGGCTTGCTGCCCGAGCAGGTTATGGAGAAAGTCCTGTCATCTTCCGAAATGAAAGAAGGAATTGTAGATCCCGAGACCTGCATGGTCGTTCCCTACTCGGAGTTCATAAAGAAGTGTAAAATTGATGTTGAGTCTGGCCAGAGGTATCTGGAGGTCCATCCCTTCAGAGGCGTGAAGGATGAGGTGACAGGGAACAAGCTCACGTGCGCTGAGGCGGTGAGGGTGGGGAAGGTGGACCCTCTGCCCACCCTGCGGTTGCTGCAGGCTCAGGCAGATGGCGGGGGGATCGTGGAGGGTACTGTCAGCAAGAGGCTCTCCCTGAGGGCTGCGGTGGAGCGAGGGCTGCTGGATGAGGAGATGGCCAAACTCATCGCTACCAACCAGATGAGGGCTGGGGGAATCGTTGATGTTGGTAGTGGGAAAAGATTGACTTTAAAGGAAGCTGTCGAAAAAGAGCTGGTTAGCCAAAAATTGGCTGCAAGTCTTCAGGAGGCACAAATATCCGAAGACAAATATGGTTCTGAGGTCTGCAAAGCAGATGGACCCCACCTTTTCCAGGAAAAAATGGAAAAAATATCTCCAAAAGAGGAAGATGTTGTCATCTCTACTGGTGCTGCTAAGAAGTCTGATGGTGCTGAGCGCAAAGCTGGATCTGAAGCTGTGAGCTACGACATGGTGGGAGGTGCGACCACCGCCACCGAGAGATCTCCAGTGACACTGGGAAATCAGGACACAGAAGGGAAATCAAAACCTCAAGAAACTTCAGAGGATGGTGTAACACATCATCCCCAAGAAAAGGTTGAACTGACTCCGGAATACCCCTCGGTATTAGGTAGAGCACCTCTCCCTGAAGAGACGGTGGTAGTAAGGGCTGTGGAAAAAGGGATTGCAGAAAGCAGCTTCCAGGTGAGAGCAGCTTGGGAGAAGGAATCGAGGAGAGAAGAAGTAGGTCGAGGGACAGAGAAGGTAGAGGGATTGGAATTGGAGAAAGAGCAGTTGTTCTTGGACACGGAGACGCTTCAGAGAGCGGAGGACAGCGAGGAGAGGACGAGGAGGAGAGGGTTTGTAAGTGCAGAGGGAGTTGTGGCAGGTGAAGAAGGTTCAGTGGTGGCTTCTGAGCAAGGAGAGCGAGCGGGCAGCCTGGGTGGGGTAACACCGGCAGCCCCGAGGGGATCTGTTACTGTGGGTCAAGGGAAGGGAGAGATGGGTCCTACAGAGCCTGGAGAAGTCCCTGAGATGGGCGTCCCTGTGAAGCCTCCAGGAGACAAGCTCACAGGTGAAAAAACTATCAAGCACATCGCAGGAGAAACCCCGAGACTGGGTGCGGAAGGTCCAGCTGATCAAGAAAAAACAAGTGAAACTGAGCTAAAAGCTACCCAAAAACAGAAAAACAAGAAAAAGAAACCGAAGCAGACAGGTATCCCAGGAGACAGCGCTCAGCCCGAGAAACCTTCTGTGGAAAAGCAGTCCCTTCCTCGTCTGATTTCCAAAGAAATTCCAGGGAAGAAGGAGGAGGGGGACTTCGTCTCAAGCATGCCAGAACCAAAACATGACACCACCACCAGGATTACTGCTGGGTTGGCAAGGGACGCAGCCAAGCACGTGGGGAGCAGCGGGGATGGAAAAGAAAAGAAAGCAACTTCTGAGAAGGATAAGGAAAACCTGGGTGGGGGTCAGGTGTTCCCTGTTCCCCCAGGACAAGGGGAAGCTCAAGAGGTGATGGAAGGTGGGATCAGGAACGGTGACAGTTCCTCGGTGGCACTTAGCCTGGAGGAGAGGATGACCCAGGAAAGCACCACGGTGGAAACCACTGGTGATGTGTCCAGTGCAGCCCCTGCCACAGGCGAACCGCCCGATGAATTAATTATCAGAGAGGAACCCAGAGAAGTTCAGGAAACCTCTGCAGTCCTTGAGCTTGGAGAAGAGACACGGCAAGAGCAAATGGCGGAGATCAGCACAGGCCAAGGAGGTGCCCCTGTTCCCCCAAAATCCCAAGGAGAAACACCCCAGGAGAGGACCAGGCAGGCGGGTCCCGGCGATCGGGGCTCGCTCTTACCTGTGATAGTGGAGGGAGAGCTGCTGGAAACCTCGAGGGAATCCACGAGACCAGCCCAGGTAAATTGATGCTTTTTGCTAGTTCGACATTTTTTTTATGAGCTATTTGGGTATGTTTGATGTTAAATCTGTCCGAGGTCCTCAGCACAGAGGACAGCCAGACCAAGAGGAGTGGGTGGTTGAGCTCGATGTTGCAGTATCAGCTGCAGCAGATTTGGCAAAGGACCGAGTGATGTATGACTGAAGGCACTCGAGGCTCCGTTGTGGCTTCTTTTTGCTAGAGCATTACTGATAAATGACTAATAAGTCGGACTCTTTTTTTGGCACTTTTACTGTAACGCCGGCGATCTCTTGCCATTTATAAGCTTATGTTGGAAAAAGAGCCGTGTGTTTTATTTTTCCTGTAGTAAATCTTGTAGATAAGGCTAGCGAGTGGAAAGTCCCTGAGATGGAATGTTATTAACAGATTTCTTCTTTGAAAAAAAGAATAGTGTATAATCCTTTGTTGCCTTTTCTGTCTAAATCTGAGGGTTTGGTTTACTGTTTGGTTCGGTAGATCATGTTCAGCAAGAAGATGTGTCTGGAGCACGACGAGAAGCTGATATCGTACCTCTCCATGCTCCGCGATATCGAGATGCGGATCAAACGGGTGCAGCCGGCGGAGCGGAATTCGGCGACGCTGCACGACCTGCTGCGGCAGGCGGAGGTGAGCGAGGCTGGGCCGGGCTTCGGCAGGACCGAGCTCGTCTCTCCTCTCCCCAACTTCACGCACAGCCCCTGCACCTCCTCCCCGCTGCTGGGAGCCGGCCGGGGAGGTCAGACGCGGGTTTAACAGGCTTTTATACGCAAACCCCGTCCCTCCCCGCGCTGGCACTGCCTCTGGCTCACCTTCTCCTCCCTGCTTAGACAATAAGAGCGTGTCCAGAGGAGAGCCACGAGGATGATCCGAGGGCTGGAGCACCTCTCCTACGAGGAGAGGCTGAGAGAGTTGGGGCTGTTCAGCCTGGAGAAGACAAGGCTCCGGGGAGATCTCATTGCGGCCTTCCAGTCCCTAAAGGGGCTCCAGGAGAGCTGGGGAAGGACTTTTTCCAAGGGCATGGAGTGATAGGACGAGGGGGAATGGCTTCAAACTGGAAGAGGGCAGGTTTAGATTGAACATGAGGAAGAAGTTTTTCCCTGTGAGGGTGGTGAGGCACTGGCACAGGTTGCCCAGAGAGGTTGTTGAGGCCCCATCCCTGGAGGTGTTCAAGGCCAGGCTGGACGTGGCCTTGGGCAACCTGGTCTGGTGGGAGGTGTCCCTGCCTATGGCAGGGGGGTTGGAACTGGATGATCTTCAAGGTCCTTTCCAACCTAAACCACTCTATGATTCTATGAATAACCTCAGCGCCGCTGAAATTAATTGTACAGCCTGGAGAGAGACAGGCGAGCGCTGGCAGCTGAGCGGGGCTGGAGGAGGGGGATGAATCTTTCTAGGAGATAGACGTGGCGGTGGGAGCTGGGTCTCCGAAACCTTTCCTGGGGTTTGGCAGTGGGAAGATGAAGTCACCGTATCTTAGACATAACGCTGCTGTCTTGCCTCAGGCTCTGGGCGCTGAGCTGCAGGAGCTGAGCTTCCCAGTGAATCAGGAGTTGGACGCCGTGCAGTGGATTGTGGCCAACCCCCCTGAAGAAGTCCCTGAGCAATTACTGAAGGCTTTGGAGAAGGATGCCAAGAACCTCCAGAAGTCTTTGAGCTCCGCGAGCGACGTCCTGGAGTCCCGGCTACAAAACCTTCGCGGGGCAGCAGAAAGCGAAAAGGTAGAGCTGGCAACTGTCCCCACTGCTGCTGCCCCCCCCCCTCCCCGAGCATCCCAATGCTCCTTCCCTGGAGCTCTCTGCTCCTTCTTTCAGCGATGCATTTCTGGTTTTCAGGCTAAAATCCTGGCACATCACGAGACTCTCCAGGGCAAACTCCAGGAGCTGCTGAGCTGGGTCTCCGGCACCGCGGAGTCGCTGGACGGCAGCGATTACCACCGCGCCACTGATGCCAACAGCTTGAGTCGCTGCCTCCAGCACTACAAGGTAACCATGGCAATGTCCCTAATCCTTCTGGCTGATGAAGTTGCTGTTCTCTGCGCAGAGAAGCTTTTAATCCCGCTTCCCTCCTGGAGCCTACCGAGGGTTTGCCCTTATCCTGTGGTGCAGGAGGAGCAACAATATTGTATTTGCTCAAAGTCATTTGTTTCCACAATACACAAACCTTCTGCATTGGCCGTGTGGGGAACACGCTCCAACACAGGTGTGTGGTGGGGCTGAGGGACCAGGAGGGATTCCCGTCAGGCTCTGCGATGTTGAGGAGAGAGTTGCGTCCTCCGTGGGGGCTCTGAGAGCCCCCTCCATCACACCTGCCCCGGTCTCCATCAGCTGTACGAGAGCCCGGGCTCCCCTCCACGTTTATTCACCTTTTAGTGATAGCTCTCAAGATTTGGTCAGTTCAGCACGTCCTGTTTGCTGGTAGCGCCCTGGCGTTGAAGTTAGGGGATCAAAGGCTTTGAGAGCTGATGGTGGCACCATGGACTGAATGGGGCTTCTGGCAGCTCTGGGTCTGGGTCATCTTCAGGGTCGTCTTCAGACCCGAGGGCAGCCGGGCATGCACGGTCCGACCAACCCCTCGGCGAGGTGGTGGCAGCCCGGTGCAGAGGAGCGTTGGAAAACTGCTGTAGTGAGATGTTGTCCCCTCCATGCTGAGTGTGCTTTTGGGACCATTTGGGATTTCTGGAATATATCGTTCTGGTGACAAACCACTTTTTTTTGGGTGCACGCTGCTGCCTGTCTGCGTGTCCCGTGTGAAGCTGGCAGGGCAGGAAAGCGCTGGCTGCCGAGTCGTTTTGCCCGACGGGTCTTTTCTCTCCCGTTCAGGAGCTGAAAGAGCCCCTCGCAGACACCAAGTCTCAGCTGGACGCCACTGCCTTCGACATCCAGTTCCTTATCTCGGAGCACGCCCAGGACTTGACCCCTCAGCAGAGCAGGCAGCTGCTGAGGCTGCTCAACGAGCTGCAGAAGGCTTTCCGGGACCTGTCGGAGCGCGTGACGGCTCGGGTGGAGGTCCTGCAGGTCTGTCTCCAGCAAGTGGAGCAGACGGATCAGGTGAAGGTTGTGAGACATCTGCTTCCTGGCTGCCGTTTGCTCGCTGAAGCGCTTCCCGGGCCACAAGAACGTGCGCTGAGACACCTCGTATTTGGGATTTCGTGTGCATGCCACTCGCAGTTTATGACTTTTCATTGCACATCATCAGCTTCTTCTAAAGTCTGTCTCCTTCCTACCACGTAACTCCCAGGCGGAAAGTCGCTTTCCTCCCAAAAGATGGAGCCCTGCCCGGGTAGCAGAGCCGGGCAGTCCTCCGCTAGACATCGAGGTGCTTTGGGCCGGAGGGGAATAAACCCCCATCTCTGTAACCCCACCAGAAAATCCCGGTGCAGAGGGGCCACCGCAGACACCCGGTGGTTTTACTGTCTTATTTCCACCGCACAAGTCGGGGATTGCTGTCCCGGCGAAACAGCCGACGGGGTGTCGAGGCGGCAGGCGGCTGCAAAAGCGAGTCCTCAGGTCTCCGCTGCGTTGCTGCAGCGCCCGTCACCGCATGGATCCTCTTGTTCAAGACAGGATTAGTGTGGTTTTTATTAACAGTTGCTCTCTGTAACTCTTGCCTGTCCTCTCTGGAGTGTGTGTGTGTATATTAACCAGTTTGCTTTGCTTTTTTCAGATTGAGTGTGCGCCCATCCTAACCCAGGAAGAACTCGCTTTGCCGCTGAAGAGCTCTTAAGAAGGCTCTTTCAATTTGCTTCTGTTGTTTATCTTATGACTGGGAGAAACGAGCAGAGTGTTTTGCAAAAGTTTGTACATCGCCTTGCTGAAATGCCCAGGGAAACTCAAAAGCCTTTATCTCCCCTGGGAAAGGGGGACAGGAACGTTGCAGGGACTCTCGGGTCACATCATGCTCAATTGCTCAAACAGGCGCTTCTGCGTTGTGCTCTGGCAGCAGACCGGAGGAGCTGGATCAGCTACAGAACCGCTTGCTCTCTCCCGGGCTCCCTCTCCGTCCCCAGCGCCAAAAAAACCGCAACCTGCTTAGGTTGTTCGGGGCTCCCCAGTGGTGCTGCCTGACCGCAGGTTGTCGTTACCTCTCCTTAGATGAGTTTCTGCTGCAGTTTTAACGTTTGCGAGGCGGAACGGAAAAAAAAGCGCAGAAACTTCTGGCCGAGCTCTGCCGGGAGAGGAGCGGGTTGACCTGGAGCGGAGCTCCACGGCGCAGCTCACCTGGTTTCTCAAAGAGCGGATCGAGGCAAACCCGCCGGAACGGTGGCAACCGTGGGGCGAGCAGCTCCCGCTGGGCAGGGGCTCCGCACCTCCGCCCCGTTCCCGCGGCGCGTGAGCCGGAGAGGGAGAAGGGAGCACGCGGAGAGCTGCAAAAGCCCGGTTTCTGTGCTGCATCCTCGTCTTCGGGAGATGCTCCAGCTGTAACCTCTCGCCTTGCCTTTCAGCGACGTGCGGGAGCGGAGGCGCAGCCCCCCCGGTACTAACTGCTCCCCTCTCCCCTTCCCTCTGCCCGCAGACGCTGCAGGAGCAGCAGGCAGCCCGGGCGCAGAGCCTGGCAGAGCTGAGCCGCTGGCTGGGCCAGGCAGAGGACACGCTGGCAGAGCAGCAGAGGGCGGCCAGCGAAGGGGACCTGTCGGCTTTGCAGCAGAGGCAAAGCGATGTTAAGGTCGGTGCTTTTAAAAAAAGGGGGGTCAGAAGGCGGAGAGGCCCGGCGCCGCCTCGGGGGGCGCGCGGAGCCTCACGGCATCGTCTGCTTAGGAGCTGCGGAGGAACATGCACACCCGAGCCGCCTCCTTCGCCAGCGTCCTGAAAAGCACAGAGGAGTTTTTGGAGGAGAACAAGGCGAAGATGGAGCCCGGGGAGCTGGCAGCACTGCAAGAGAAGCTCCAGCGTGCCAAGGAGCAGTACCAGTCCCTGCAGGAGAGGACAGAGATGGCCCAAAAGGAGCTGGAGAGCGCTGTGACTGCTGCAGTGCAGCAGGAGACTGAAAAGGTAACGTGCGAAGAGCTGCAGCCGCCGGGTTCTGCTCGAGGAGGGCAGTGAGGTCCGTTCGGTGCAGTCGGATCCATTCGAGGCCCTGGAGTTCCTCTGGCTGATGCAGGAGAAAGGAATTCACTGCTCCTCTCTGTCCCCGGGGCGAGGTGGGGCACCGATGCTGTGTCCCCTCCTGAAACGCCTTGAGAGCTGCGGGCACAGATGAGGTGGTTGTGGAGGGAACTGGGGGGGTAAAAGGCGCCTCTCTCTGCCTTTGGGCCAACCGTTACCGGCAGCGGGAGCATCGGGCACCTCCACGCGCCGGCGGCAGAAGCGGTGCCCACACCAGCTTGTGCGGCATCGCAGCCCTTCGCGGCAGGGACCCCGGGTTGTGTCAGGGTTAGGGGTGCAGCGTAGCCAAAAGGCTGAGTTTATTCACAACTTCTTTGCACCTTGCCCCCTTTCGGAGAGCCACAAAGCGCTTTGGAGGTCTGTGAACGTCTCCGGCGTTTGCTGTGGCTGAAAACCGTTTGGGGTTTTTTTCTTCTGTTGATTTTTGTCTCCCTCCCCCACGCAGCCATTTGCTGAACATGCATAAAATGGGCCACTCTTATCTGGAGCCTTTGTGCTTTCAGGTGAAAGCCGCCAAAGAGCTGGAGGAAAACAGCAATAAGATTGATTCCCTTTTGAACTGGGTGGCATCGCTGGAGCAGAAGGGAGGGCTCCTGGAGTACAGACCGCACCCTATCGAGCGAGCGCCGGGGGTGCGAGCGGGGACGGGCACTCGGGACATCCCCGACGGCCACGTCGTGGGAGCAGACAGCGCTGCCGAGAGCCTGGATGAGCAGTACGAGAGGCTGAAGGTCAGGATGGGCACCTCGTCCCTCTCAAAGCTTTCAGCCTGACGCGCTGACCCTGCCTCCGGCTGCCGACGCAGCTGGGAGCGGGACGGGGTGTTGGATGGGTCTGGCCTCCGAAACACGTGTCCGGGGTGATTTTCCATATGGGAGACTTGGGAAAGTCCCTGCCTGGTTTCCTGGGGGACGTGCGCTCTGTGTCAGCGGGTGGGTGGGTGCCACGGTGCGATCGGGGTAACAAGAGATGGTGTCCATCACGCTCGAAGAAGGGGTTACTCTCCTGCGGGCAGAGCTCCTGCCTCTCTCCCCACCTTGCGAGAGCTGTAGGAGGGTGCGGAGGCTCCGTCCCACGTGTGGCCTCGCTGCACCCACGGGGTGCCGGTGGGCAGAGACCCTCGGTCGCGAGCATCACCTTTGCCCGCCGGCATCTTTCAGGCCCAGCACCAGGAGCTGCTGTCCCAGCAGCAGGACGTCATCCTGGCCACGCAGTCGGCGCAGGCGTTCCTGGACAAGCACGGCCACAGCCTGGCTGGGGAGGAGCGGGACCGGCTCCAGGGCCGACTGGCGGAGCTGAAGGACCAGTACACGGCTTCCCTCTCGCAGTCGGAAACGCGGCTGAAGCAAGTGCAGGTCCTGCGGGATGAGCTGCAGAAGTTCTTGCGGGATCACGGGGAGTTCGAGGCTTGGCTGAAGCAAGCGGAGCAAGATCTGGAGGGGATGTACAAAGGGGACAGCCATCCCGCTGCCCTCCGGCAGCTGCTCCTGCGGCAGGGGAGCTTCTCAGAAGACGTCATCTCCCACAAAGGCGACCTGCGGTTTGTCACCATGTCGGGGCAGAAGGTGCTGGATGTGGAGGGAGCTGCTGGGGACGCGGGGTCCCAGCCGCCGATGTCCGGGAGCGTGGTCAAGAGCAAGCTGGAGGATGCGACGCAGCGATACACCGCGCTACACTCCAAGGTATGGGGAAGGGCTTTGCAAGGCTGGGAGTTGAACTTTGCGTGCCGTTTTCCTCCTGTGCACGTGGAACGAGCAGGGATGGCAGAGGGACGTTTCTCTTGAGTGTCTGGCTGGACTTCTAGCACATATGTAGATTGTAGGACAAGGATTGTCCTCTTCAGGGCTTGGGCAGGAGTAACACCCTCTGTCTTGGTGTTGGTCTGCATGTTGCCTCCCGTAATTCCTTTAACCCATATGGCAAGATTGTTTTTTTAATTGTTTTTTCTTTCACGATGATTTCTGTGCATTTTCCACCGGTGCCGAGGTTGCTCGGTGCTTGTGTGCATCCTCCCGTTATGTCTCGTTGCTTCGTTGCAGTGCACCAAGCTTGGCTCCCACCTGAACACCTTGCTGGATCACTACCAGCAGTTCCAGGAGGTGGCAGAATCTCTCAGGACGTGGCTGCAGGAGAGCGAAACCGCCGTTGGGAAACTGCTCTCCGAGACGGTTTCTTCAGATCCGGCCGTTCTGCAAAAGCAGCTCGCCAGCGCGAAGGTACGGGGTCCTTGGGTGGTCTCCTGGAGCCTGTAGGGGAATTTGGTGGCTGCTCTGAGCAGTCGGCAGCGGGAAAGAGACTCGACCCGTTTGCTTTTATTGCTGGTTGAGCGCAAAGATGCCTCTGGAGGCTCAGCAGGTCCCGACACTGCAGATCAGGTGGTACTCAGAGCGAGGACCAGGGGTTGCAGTCACAGACTGCCAGAAGGGACATCCCAGTGGGACATCGGGGGGACATTCCTCCCCCATGAGGGTGGCTGGATGCTGGGACAGCCCAGACCTTCTGATCCAGCTCTGCCTGCAGCGTGGGGTTTGACCTTCCAACCTACGTTATTATTTTTCTTAGTGATTTTGTGAAGAAGTGAACAGGATGTGCAATGTGCCCTTGTCACCAAGAAGGGCAATGGCACCCTGGGCTGCACAGGGAAGAGTGTGGCCAGTAGGTCGAGGGAGGTCATTCTCCCCCTCTACTCTGCACTGGTGAGGCCACAACTGGAATACTGTGTCCAGTTCTGGGCTCCCCAGTTCAAGAGGGACAGGGAACTGCTGGAGAGAGTCCAGCGTAGGGCAACTGAGATGATGGAGGGATTGGAGCATCTCCCGTATGAGGAGAGGCTGAGAGCGCTGCGACTCTTTAGCCTGGAGAAGAGAAGGCTGAGGGGAGACCTTATTACTGCGTACAGTATCTAAAGGGTGGGTGGAAGGAGGATGGAGCCAGACTCTTTCCAGTGGTTCCCAGTGACAGGACGAGGGGCAATGGGCACAAGTTGGAACATAGGAGGTTCCGTTCAAATACACGGAACAACTCCTTTGGGGTTGGGGTGGCAGAGCAGTGGCACAGGCTGCCCAGGGGGGTGGGGGAGTGCCCTTCTCTGGAGAGTTTCAAGCCCCGCCTGGATGCAGTGCTGAGTGCTGTGCTCTGGGCAGTGCTGCTTTGGCAGGGGAGTGGGGCTGGGTGATCTCTAGAGGTCCCTTCCAACTCTGAAGATTCCGTGATCCCTCAGCAGCACTTAAATGGAGCCCTGAGCTCCCCACGGGTGCGGATCTCTTGCCTGTGACCCACCACTGATTTTCCCTTGTCTCGTGTCAAAGCAGCAGCTGCAGGGAGACCTCGCTGAGCATCAGGTGCCGGTGGAGAAGCTCCAGAAAGCGGCTCGGTCCCTGCTGGAGGTCCAGGGGGAGCCGGCCCCGGACCACGGGCACATTCAGGAAACAACAGGTAAAGAGCGAAGCAGCCGCCTGCGTGAGCGGGGATGGTTGGGAAGAGTGTGAAAACAAACCAGGGAGGGAGGAAAGATGAAATCTCCCACTTTTGGGGCAAGGTGGGGCAAAGGTGCACAGCGATGTGTCTTCGGGGCTTGTGTTCACGTGTGGGGAGGGCAGTGATGCAGGTTGGCTGTTTGTGTTGGGTCCCCTGTCCTGCTGCTGAGTTTGGAGATGGGGATTTGTCATCAGTGCGAGTTTGGCAGGAGCCAAAGGTGACCCTTCATGCTCTCTGAGGGCCACAGAATCCCAAATGGTCAGGGTTGGGAGGGACCTCTGGAGACCATCTCATCCAACCCCCTGCCAGAGCAGGGGCACCTCCAGCAGTGGCACAGGATGGTGTCCAGGCGGGTTTGGAATGGCTCCAGAGTTGGAGACTCTCCCACCTCTCTGGGCAGCCTCTTCCAGTGCTAGAGAAGGTGAGAAGGTCTTTGCCGCTGACCCTCCTTTGTGCTGAACTTTACAGATGCCATCGTGAGCCGCTTCCAGAGCCTCTCCCAGCAGATGGCCGAGCGCTCGGACCTGCTGCAGAAATCCGTCGCCCAGTCCCAGAGCGTCCAGGAGAGCCTGGAGAGCCTCGTCCAGTCGGTGGCTGAGATCGAGAAGAGCCTGGAGGGAGAGCAGCCGGTCGCGCTCTCCTCCACCTCCATCCAGGACTCGCTTGCCACGAGCGCGGTAAGGCTGCTCCCTGGGCTCCCCCGCCACAAACGCGCCTGTCTGCAGCACCTCAACCGGGCAGGCAGCTCCTGGGGGTTAGCTACAGTGTTCAGAAAACACAAAAAAAAACCCTCTAAAAAGGGATATGAGTAGAACCTTTACTTAATTTCTTTGAGCCGGGACACAGCCCTCTTGAAAGTCTCTTCTGCTCACAAGCAGGGCTTAGCTGTCAAGCACCGGGGAAAGGCAGAGCAGGTTGGAAAGGAAAACTGGGATAGAAAACCATTTTTGCCCAACTGTTCTTTCCCAAGGGTGGCTCAGCCTCTTCATGCCAGTTCAGTTTGGCTCAAGAGCCTTCCTAAAATGGCATCCTTTCTTGTGTGTGCTCACCGCAGAAGCTGAAGCAGGACATCGCCAGGCAGAAGAGCTGCCTGGAAGCCACCCGTGAGATGGTGACGCGGTTCATGGAGGCGGCAGACAGCCCCACGGCCTCTGCCCTGCAGGACAAGCTGGCAGAGGTGACGGAGCGTTTCGGCAGGCTGTGCCAGCAGCAGCGGGAGAGGGAAGACGCGCTGAAGGGTCTCCTGCCGAAGGTCGAGCAGTACGAGCAGCTCTCGGAGAAGTTGCAGCAGTTCACGGAGAGCAGAACGCGGATGTTGGCATCCGGGAATCAGCCGGACCGGGACATCGCTCGCTTCTCCCAGCACATCCAGGTGAGATGCAGGGGGAGAGAAGACTCCATCTGCCTCTGGTTCCTGGGGCAGGGGCATCCCCTGGGGCAGCGCCCTTCTGCGGTGATTTCTTCCTGGGCCAACAGCCCCCGGTTCGCTCCCAGGCTGGCAGGATCCGCAGGACCTGTGCTGGCTCTTTGCCTGGGGAAGGGAGCGCGGCCGGAACGGAGCGGCTGAGGCTGTTTCCAGCAGTGAGAGAGGGGAATGGCATTTCCCTGGAGCCAGGCTAGTTTTCCGAAGGGATCTCTAGCCAGGCTCTTAGGGGCCAGACCAAATATAGCAAGGTTTTACCAATTAAAGACTCCACGGGGTTAATACAGCAAAATGCCCGAGTGCTGGCAGGAAGCGCAGTGTGGGATGTGACAAAGCCCTCGGAGAAGCCATGGATCCTGGTGGCCGGTCACGGCTGCGCAGGATTCTTCCCTCTGGCTTCCTACAAGTGCTCTGCTATGGAGAGTGGTTTGGTCACAGCCTCAGAAATGCTCTAAGTTGGTGTAAAACTGGACACGTGCTGGGTGGGGGGGTTGATTTGGCTTGGTCTAGGGCCCCCCATCCCATTCCACCAGCACCGGGGAAGGTGGGACTTGCTCCTGCAGCTGCTGGAAGTATTTGCTGAGCCGGAGCCGGCGGAGCAGGTGGGACCGAGCCGTGCCCCCCGGTTTGGCGCTGGTGGAATTCACGGCGCTGCCCGCAGAGAGTCTCTCCGGGATGCGGGGCTGTGCGGTCCATCCCCTCTGCCCGAGGCTGCTGGCGAGGGCACGGTCGGCATCGCCCTTTGCTCTTCGCAGGAGCTGAATTCGGAGATGAGGCAGCACCAGGAGGACTTGGCCACCCTGGAGCACCTGGCAGCCGAGCTGGGCTCCTCCAGCTTCGCCCCCGGCACCTCCCAGCAGCAGGAGAAGCTGCAGAGCCTGAAGAAAGACTTCCTGCAGCTGCAGAAGGTGGCAAAAGAGAGGTGAGTCCCAGCGCCGCGGCCGCATCCCGGGGAGCTGAGCCTGGGGGTGACTTCGTGGTCAGAGCGAGACCCCATGGAGATCTCTTTTCCACGGAGAGGGGCACGAGCGCACTCTTCCTGCCTCCCTCCTCCCACGCCGGGAGACGTAAGGCGGCTCGCTCCAGCTGACGCTTTAAAAAAAGCCTTGGCTGGGGGCGTCGTGAAAAATTCCTGGTGCTGCAGGAGCCGGCGTTCGTGCGTTTCCCGGCGTGTGGGCTGCCACGGCTCCATCCCAGAGCATCTCGCCGGAGGGGAGCGAGCGGGGTGCTGGCGGGGGATCGGGAGCCTGCTCCAGGCGTGCTCTCCGGGAGGTGACACAGCAGGGCGGCCTGTCCCCAGAGTCCCCTTAAAGCTGAGGGTAAAGGGGAGCTTTAGCAGCAGCCTGAGCTCGAATCAGCCGTGACAGCGTGAGCAGGGTCAGAGGGACATCTCGCCTGTGTCCCCGGGGGGGGTTACACCTCCCAGGCTCTATCTGCAGACTCCTTGGTGAAAACAGGGAAGGTGATGGGGGAAAAGCAGATGAATCTGATAACGATCCCCCCTAATTCAGCGTCGTGCAGAGAGCTGCCTCCGGCCAGCCCCGCGCAGGCTGCTCGCAGCTGCGGTGGGAGAGGGTGAGCCGGAGCGGCTCGTGGCTCCCATCCGTCCGTCCGGGGGCTGCCTTGTTCCTCCGGGATGGGCTGAATAGATGAGAGCCGTGGCCGGGGAGGAGGGGCGGCGCATCCCGGCCTCCCCCCGGGCTGCAGCTGGCCCGGGTGAGACCGTATGAATGAGCCCTGTCTTCCCCAAAGCTTCGGGCAAAGAGCCCGGTGCGGAGCCAGCGCAGGTCGGCGGCGGTGGTCCCGTGGCCGTTGGCTACCGCGGTGGTGCCAGAGTGGCCCCAAAAGTGCCACCGGCCGTGGCTTTGGAGGGGGGGGGGTCCAGCAGCAGCGAGGGGAGGCTGCAGCGTGCACCCCGCTTTTGGCTGGCGCTGCGTCGCGCTGTTCCTAAGCAACATCTAATAATAATAATAATAAAAAGAAAGGCTCCCGGAGACACGACTGCGCCACATTCAAGCAGGGGTAATTGCAAGGCGAAGCACGAGCTCTGACTCTCCGAAACCTTTTCACTCGCAGAGAAAAGGATGCGTCGTCCTGCCAGGAGCAACTGGATGAATTTCGGAAGCTGGTGGGGGCCATGAGGAAGTGGCTGAAGGAGAGCGAAGGCAAAATGCCGCCCGCCGAGACCTCCCTGGGCACCCAGGAGCTGCACCAGCGCCGGCAGCAGATCCAGGTGGGCGGCGGGAGCCGGAACCGGCCTGGGAAAGCTGACGGCTGGTGTGGAAATGCTGGAAGGTGGAATAAATCCCGGGAAGCAGAGTCCTGGGGAAGTGTTTTACGCTCTCAGGAATCCTGGGGCTCCCCTATGTGTGTGTGCACGCAGCGGTCCCTGCCGTGTGGAGAAGGGAGCAGCGGGAAGGTCCTGCTGGGCGCTGCCTGGTTTCCCTTCCCTCCCTGGGCCAGCTCTGGGTGGGACTGGGGAGTGGGAGACCCCGATACGCTGGTTTTCACTGGGTGCTTCCCCGTGCTAGACATGGAAGGTGGCCTCCCGTCATCCGAGCCCCCGCTCCTCTCCGGCACCGCGATGCTCTAAACGAGGATATGCCGGAGGGTCTGACTCAGAGATGGAGCAGCGTCTGCTGAGTCGCCCACGGCCCTCGCACTCTACGGCCCTCGCACCCCACGGGACCCCTCACACCCCACGGCCCTTGCACCCCACGGCACCCCTCGCACCCCACGGCACGCTGCCGGGCTCCGGCACACCGCCGGGCTCTGGCGAAGGCTGTGGGGACTGGCCTCAGGCGAGGCTGGGTTGTGTGGAGAGGAGGAGGAAGAGGAGGGAGGTCCCCGAAACAGTAGGAGGGAGAAGAAGGTTTCCTGCGACACTCCTGCCAGTTAGGGAAGGGCTTTGCGTGCTTCAGTTCCCCCCGATGAAAATAAACGTAAAGGCACCCGCTGTCCCGGTGCAGCGCGCTCGCGCTGTGCCGCTGCGCCCATCGCCGGTTCTCTGGGCGCTGTGTCCCGGTGCCACCGGGTCACCGCAGAGGTGACGGGCGAGGAAGGGAGGGCTGCGGCGGGGCAAGCGCAGCCTCCCATCCCGGCCTTTGCTTTTGAGCAGGATCTCCTGGAGGAGTGGAAGGGGAAGGGGGCCCAGGTGGAGGAGATCGGCCGCAGAGGGACCCTCCTGGAGAACTTGATCGTGGAGATCACGGCCCCCGACACCCCGTCCAAGGCAGGTGAGTCACAGCCCAGCTCTCCCGAGGATGCCTCCTCCTTCCTCGGCACTCCGCTCTCGCTGCTGCATCTTCTCTGAGCCCGCCTCAAGCGAAAAATGGGGTTGCTTCCCCCTTTTTACAAACTTCAGAGGGCCCCTGGTGGTCCACGTATTGTGGGGCTCAGCCCCGCGGTCAAGTCGCTGCCGCTTCTTGCGTTAATGCATCGACTGAGCGCTCGGAGCCCACCAACTTGGCTTCATTTGCTGTGGGCTAACGAGCACTGAATCACCCTGCGGTTGCCGTGGGCCCCAGCGTGGGGAGACGTGTCCCCGCTCGGATGGAGCGTGGGAGCTTGGGGCTGCCCCAGCGCAGGGGTCGGGGCTCTCGGCCCCGCAGGGAGCTCGTGGCGGCGGCTCCTGCTTTGTCTTGGTGATGTGCTCCAGCCTCCGCAGGGCCGGAGTGTTTTACTCAAACTCCGGTATTTGGGTTTTGTATCTGGATGAAATTTAAGCCTGCGATACTCGGGCGTGATTTACTAGTCTCCTTTTTGGCTTCAAGTCTGTGAAGCAATGAGATTATGTCTGGCTCGTTTGGAAACCAACTAAAAGATGTCTTCCAGCTTGTGAGAACAGGTCCCTGGGCTCTCATCATCGATGGGCATTTATGGGAATTGTTTGTTGGGGTCAATTTGACGAGCAGTTCAGTGGGAAACCTCCAAGAGAAGTGGGGAGAGGCTTGGTGGGAGTGACCCACATGGTCACGCATGTGGGGTGACCAAAGCTGCAGCCCCTTACATCCATGAAATGTGTGGTTAGAAAGAGAGAGGTTTACCCGGTAATGCTTTCGATGACCCCCCCTTTGGTTGTGAACGTAGCTGCGGTATCTGGTGTCCGAGGAGGGGACACCGGCGCATCCTGCCTGGAGGCTCCTGGCAAAGAGAGTGTGTCTGTGCACCAAGGTGGGTTTCAATAGCTTCATCCCAGAAGAAAAGGAGAATATGGGGGAGTTAATCTCTTCGGGGGAGTTAATCTCTTCAGGGGAGACGTTCAGCAGTCTCACTTGGTGTTGTAATGCACAAAATCACGCTCAGTGTAGCAGCTTTCCAGGCGTGGAGAGATGGTCAGTGGTATCACGGTCCACGCAGGAGCCACGTGCATGGGCGATGATGGCCGCGGTGCCCGGCTCCCGGCAGCTTCAGCTCTTCTGCTGCTGGTCCAGCGAGGCAGGAGCCGCTCCAGGAGAGCGAGGGCTGCGGGGTGCGTTGGGAGGAGGAGGAATAAACGGGCTCCGAATCTAACGCCGATCGCTCGGCGCCGAGCCGGTGGGGTCCGTCAGCGCCAGGCGGGTGGGCCGGTGGAGACGCCGTGTCTGTGCTTGGTGGCCGGTGTGGTCCGTGTCGTGGAGGGGCCCGTTCATCGCTTGCCGTCTGCATTCCTAACGCGTCTTGTCTTGTCCCTCTGTCTGTCCCCGTCCCCTCTGCTCAGGTGCCGCGCTGCCCGCTCCGGGAGGGTCGGTAGGCAGCGTGAACGGATACCACACGTGCAAAGGTGAGCTCGCTGTCACCGCTGTGCCGGCACGCGCGTGCCGAGGCCGCCTCGCCGTCTCCCTGTGCGTTTCTGTCTGTGCATTTCCATCCGTGAGAATATAAACCGCAATGTGACGCCCGCAGCGTCCCGGCGCGAGTGAAACGAGCCTGAAAATCAGCTCGGCACGCTCAGCCGTGCTGCGGATCCTCGGCCGGAGCCGCGGGACGGGCAGGGGGCGATGGAGGATGTAGGTCAGGCTGAAGGACGGAGAGGGGCAGCTTTGGGGAGTGACAGCACCCTGACACCCCGTCAGGTGGTGTTAAAACTGGTAAATGGGAGATCGTTTTAAGGCCTGCAATTAAATTTATTGCTTCTAAGGGATTATAACGCCATCCGACCCTTCAGTTTGAAGAGCGATTTTAATTATTGCCCGTTATCTGCTGTTAGTTCACCGGTTCAACGAGATAATAGGTGCATAAAACTGGCTTTATATTTTGGTGTCAAATTATTTGACACTGCATTAGCAGCGACATTGCGAAAGGGGAGGGGGGGGCTCAGCTCGCATCGGTCTCGCAAACACGAAGGCATTCGCCTTGTTTGCCAGCTGTCGACACACATTCGCGGTGCGACTGGAAGGGCCCCTCTGGCGTGAGAGGTGAGGATAATCCGACGTCGCTCTGCCGGCAGACGGAGGGCAGCGTGGCCTCTTGCTCCTCCTGCTTGGCCGGCTGCGGTTGCCCGGGGCTAGTTGAGTACCCGATAGTCCACCTTCAGATGGGCCACGCGGGCGACGCTCCTCATCTCAGCCTGCTTTTTTTTTTTGGGGAACAGATCTGACCGAGATCCAGTGCGATGTGTCGGACGTGAGCCGGCAGTACCAGGGCCTCGGCGCGGCGCTGCGGGAACGGCAGCAGCAGCTCTCGGCTATGCTGGAGAAGATGCAAGAAGTGCAGGAGGAGGCCAGCTCGATGCTGAAGTGGCTGGAGTCGAAGGAACGAACGCTGTCAGAGCTGGACGCCTCCTCCTCGCCCACCAAGACGGAGACGATGAGAGCCCAGGCTGAGCACAACAAGGTAACTTCTCTCCCAGAGGAAAAAAACGGGGATCTGAGCATCTCTTCCCAAAGGATCTCGGCGATGCGCTTTAATGCGGCAGGACCGGAGGGATTAGCAACGAGGATGCGCCCTGGGTTAAAGAAGGGCTTTCCCCAGAAGGGCTCCCAGGAGGGTTCGTGGAGCGGGAGCCCACGTGCTGTGCTCGACCTCTCTGCTTTTAGACCTGTTGCTTTCAGGCGTTTGGCTCAGGAGAAAGGAGCTTATCTATAGTCCTGGTGGCTGGGTCACTCCAAGTTCTCCTGGAAAGCAATTCCCAGCCTTTCCCTGCTCTGGGAGCCAAGTTAGCTCATGGTAGTGCTCATAAAATGAAGCGGTTTCATGAAAGAGCAAAGAACAGAAACGGTCCAACTCCAGCTTGTAGCTGCTGCGTCGTTCCTGCTCGGTGATTTCATTCTTTTGCCCCGTCTCTGAAGAATTCCAAATGATTATTTTCCAGGCATTTCTGGCTGAATTGGAACAGAATTCGGGGAAGATCCAGAAGGTAAAGGAAGCACTTTCTGGCTTGCTGGAGAAATACCCAGATTCTCCAGAAGCAGCAAACTGGAAGAAGATGCAGGAGGACCTGAGTAAGTGCCCGAAGCACTTTGGGAGGCTTCTGTCTTGAAACATCACGTTAGAAGTGGGTCAGGACTGTAGGGCGGTTCCAAAGTCACAGCAGAGCAGAGTCACTTCTAATTAAAATTCAGTAAATAGCGAACTTACCTCCAAGCTGTCTGGTGTACAAGGTGTTCCCGAGATGAGCACTGTCGTGATTAATGACATCTCTATGATGGATGTATATTTTAAAGACTTGCCTCCTTAAATTACCTCTTTAAAAAAAAAAAAGGGGGAAAAAAAAATCATTAGCGACACGGGTTGATTATTTTGATTAAAAGCTTCACTGCTTGCTATAAAATTCTAGTCATTAGTAAGGCTATCCTAGGTAATTAAATGTTGACTAAACAAGACTGTGTATTTAAAAAGAAGCCCAGAGATTCTCTTCTTTGAAATAGCAGGAACGCGTTTATGGAGTTCTCCGTCCAGGAGATCTGATTGCGCTGGGTGAGGACTGATACACATGAGAGTATCCTCATTTATCGAGCCAGGGATGTGAGATGGCTCAGCCAAGGTCAGAGCAGCTCATGGCAGTAGTGACTAGCGCGCAGAAATCCTGCTTGCAAGGCTTTTTTTTTTTCCTACGAGCTTCAAGAACCACGTAGCCATTAGAAATGGGCTTATTAGCTGGAGAGTCAATAGAGCCACGGTAGTTTTATCGAAAAGCCGAGGAGGTTTCCCACCGGAGAAACCCCGGGGGAGGGTGGAAAAACCTTCTCGACGGAGGGATGGGGTTGGCCGGGAGCGCGACCACCGCCAACGCAACCGGCTGCTTCAGATTGCAGGTGGGAAAGAGCCAGCCAGGCGACGGCCGAGCGGCAGCAGAAGCTGGAGGAGTCGGCGAACCAGCTGGCCACCTTCCAGGCTGCCGAAGCCCAGCTGCGCCCTTGGCTCATGGAGAAGGAGCTGATGATGAGCGTGCTGGGACCCCTCTCCATCGACCCCAACATGCTGAACGCGCAGAAGCAGCAGGTCCAGGTGAGGCGGGAGCTGCGTCCGTATCTCCCCGGTGGGTTTTGGGTCAAGGAGGGGGAGGGTGTCTCATCCCGTACGTGGGGTGGAAGATTGCGCTTGGGGTTATTTGTCTTGCGAGCCATGCAGCGAGTGTTGGGAGACCTCATGGCTCCTCTCCCAAATCCTCCGAGCCCCGCTGGGCACAAAGTACTGGGAATAACTTGAAACGGGTGCAGCGCTCGAGCTCCTTTCCCCGCACTGCATTGACTCATCAGTGAATCATTTGGCCCCTCTCGGAGAGCAAAATTGCTTTAAACAAGACCTGCGCTGATGCTCCGCAGGACGTGCTAACGCTGCCCCTCCACTGGCAGCCCGCCCCTTCCGTACCCCCTGCTCCCAAATCCTAACGTGTCCGTAACCGGCCACATCAGAAAATAAAACGCCCCAGTTGACGGAATTACATTTCCTTCTCACCTAACTGGTTTACGTTACGTTACACGGCAGTAGGAGAAATAAGAGGGAGCAAAGTACTGGAGCCGCAGACCCCTCCCGGCTTTTTCATTTGCGAGGTCACAGTAAATCCCCGTCTGCGGAGCCCAATTGCCGTCCCACCCCGGGGCTCGTTCCTACCGATTCCGTGGGCTGGATGAAGCCCCTGGAGGTCTGCTTTGTTTTGACTGTGTGTACACGGAGCTGTCAGTTTTATGCAAACATTTTTATGTTATTTCTGTTCCAGTTTATGCTGAAGGAATTTGAAGCGCGCAGACAACAGCATGAGCAGCTCAACCAGGCAGCTCAGGGCATCTTGACTGGCCCTGGAGATGTTTCTCCATCCGCTAACCAGGTGCGAGAAGAACTCCAAGGGGTTAATCAGAAATGGTCCGAGTTAACGGAACGCCTCAATTCCCGCTCCAGCCAAATTGACCAAGCCATAGTGAAGAGCACCCAGTACCAGGAGCTCCTCCAGGGCCTCTCGGAGAAGGTGAAGGCGGTTGGGCAGCGCCTGAGCAGCCAGTCTGCCGTCAGCACCCAGCCCGATGCCGTGAAACAGCAGCTGGAGGAAACCAGTGAGATCCGTTCGGACCTGGAGCAGCTGGAAGAGGAGATTGCGGAGGCTCAGACCCTCTGCGACGACCTCTCTGTCCTGATTGGGGAGCAGTATCTCAAAGATGAGTTGAGGAAACGTCTGGAGACGGTGGCGCTGCCTCTCAAAGGGCTGGAAGACCTGGCAGGTGAGACAGCGCGGTGAAGTAGCTTAAGAGATGTCGGGATGTCGAACTCCATCCCTGCTTCTTGCCTAAGGGCTCTCCCATCACTGGGTTTCTAGGAATAATAGGGGAAGGACCATTTATCATTTTTGAGGGTGTTTCATGGGTGGTCGATGTGGCTTTAGGCACAGAAGAATTCACACTCCCGACATACCTGAGCCTGGAGAGGGAGCGGAGATGCTCCGTCCCACTCACGTGGCTCTTCAAGAAGCCTTCCTGGTGTGCAGCAGCGTGGCCGGTGCTGTGCTTGGGGGGGAAATAAAACGGTTCCTAAATTCAGAATGGGGTGTGGAGAAGACCCAGTGGCCACCCTCAAACCTTGGGATGTCTCTTCTGGTTTCGAAGAGGTTGCCTTTCAAGACTAGTCAGGAGAACTGAGGCTACTGCGTTATCGTTACCTGTTACTACTTAAGAAATTTATGAATCGGGGAGCAAAAAGGCTAGTGATGCAATGGAAAGCTCCTTCCTGTTAATCAAAACACAGTTGGTGCATCTGAGATGATTTTAAATAATTGCACTTTGCTTATTTGATTTCAGCTTAATTGTGGCGTTCTAATCTTATTTCCATTTCAGCCGACCGGATGAACCGACTGCAGACTGCGCTTGCGAGTTCCCAGCAGTTCCAGCATATGTTTGATGAACTCAGGACCTGGCTGGATGACAAACTGTGCCAGCAAGCTCAGAGCCAACCTATTTCTGCTAAACTGGAGAGGCTACAGAGCCAAATTCAGGAACAAGAAGAGTTCCAGAAGAGCCTCAACCAACACAGTGGCTCCTACGAGATGATTGTAGCCGAGGGCGAATCTCTGCTGCTTTCTGTCCAGCCTGGGGAGGAGAAGACCACTCTCCAAAACCAGTTGGTCGGCCTCAAAACACACTGGGAAGAGCTCAGCAGACAGGCTGCTGATAGACACTCTAAGCTCAAGGACTGTCTGCAGAAAGCTCAGAAGTATCAACGGCACACAGAGGACCTCCTCCCTTGGGTGGAGGACTGCAAGGCAAAGATGTCAGAGCTGGAAGTAACTCTGGATCCGGTGCAGCTGGAGGCGACTCTTCTGAGATCAAAGGCTCTGCTGAGTGACGTGGAGAAGCGCCGGTCCTTGCTGGAGATGCTCAACAGCGCTGCCGACATCCTGATTGACGCTTCTCAAACGGATGAGGATGACATTCGGGATGAGAAGGCTGGGATCAATCAAAAGATGGATGCCATCACAGAAGAGCTGCAAGCCAAGACGGGCTCCATCGAAGAAATGTCACAGAGGCTCAAGGAGTTTCAAGAGAGCTTCAAGAACATTGAGAAGAAGCTGGAAGGGGCCAAGCACCAACTGGAGATCTATGACGCACTAGGGCCGCAAGCCTGCAGCAACAAGAATTTGGAGAAGCTCAGGGCACAGCAGGAGGTGCTGCAGGCCCTGGAGCCACAAGTGGATTATCTGAAAAACTTCACTCAAGGTCTGGTAGAAGATGCCCCAGATGGGTCTGACTGTTCCCAGCTCTTAAGCCAAGCTGAGGTGGCTCAGCAGGACTTCAAAGCTGTGAAGCAGAAAGTAAATGACTGCTGTACACTCATGGAAAACAAGCTTGAAGGCATCGGCCAATTCAATAATCGGGTGAGGGAGATGTTCTCTCAACTGGCGGATCTCGATGATGAGCTGGACAGCATGGGCCCCATCGGGAGAGACTCTGACAGCCTTCAGTCCCAAGCAGAAGATGTTCGCACGTTCCTGGGCAAACTCCACAGGCTGAAGTCTGACATTGAAGCTTCTGAAAGTGAATGTAAGAAGATGCTGGAGGACGAGGGGAGCCCTGATTTATTAGGGCTGAAACGTGAGTTGGAGACACTGAATAAACAGTGCAGCAAACTGACGGAGAGAGGCAAGAACCGTCAGGAGCAGGTAGAAACGACGCTGTCTCGCGTCGAGGACTTTTACAGTAGGCTGAAGGAGCTGACCCACATGACAACCGCGGCGGAGGAGAACGAGGCGTTGCAGTGGGTGGTGGGAACTGAGGTGGAAACCATCAACCAGCAGTTGGCAGACTTCAAGGTAAGTCTTTACGCTGTCACATTTCTTAAGTGGTGTTTGGTGTTTGAAGGTCTGTCTAGTGTTGTGGTCTTTTGTGTAGGACCTCCAGTCTTCAAGCTATCGCGGCTTCGTTGTTCGTTGCTGTAACGTCAGCGTTTTTGGTGTAGTAAAACAGCCTTGCTCTGGAGAATGTAACTTCAACTGCTGGAGTTGGTAGTCTGCGGTGCAAAGATGCAGAAAGATTTTGTGATTGGGAGGAAAAAACCTTTTCCCTCTTCTCCTTGTGATGTGTAATGTTGGCGTGCCAGTACCTCGTGGGCTTGTAGAGGTGGTTGGCATTTAGGTTTTGGGGGACGGAGGGATGTTTTTGAGTCCACCTTGAACTGTAAGTTGGCTTCATCTGAAAGTCTAGTCCAGATCAGGTCATCCTGCAGGTCCTTCTACCTGGTCTGCCGTTTCTGCTTGTTGTTCCCTTCCTCTGGGAGGTATATAAGTCCATTTTTGGGGTCTTTGAGTACAAATAAAGCCACAGATAAACTGTGGGACGAGGGACACGCACAGGGAATAAAACCAAGGCGAAGTTTTGCCGCGGGCTGTTCATGTTTCCAGCGAAGAGCTGCTAGAGACCACGGAGGCTTGCCTGAAATGCTGAGAGAGGGAAGAGTTGGAGCGTGTTTGGGATTTTTATATACAGTATTACGGTGTTGGGTCATGCTGTTACACTACATTAATTATATTAATACTGCTTAGAAATTCTCTTGCTGTGAAACTTCTATTACTGATGTGCTCGGTAGCTGATGATTGGGCTGATTTACATCTGGCTGCTCGTTTCCTGGTGGTAATGGGGGCTGGGAGGGGGAGGCATTTTTACAGCCATTTGCTTTTCATCTCATGGCTAATTGATCCCGTTCCACCACTTAATAGCTCTGCGAAACCTTCATCAGGACAAGGTATTTCTGTTTTAGGGGTTGCCTATCCAAAAAAAAAAAAGTTTGGAAGTGTTCTGGGGTGAACTCAAACTCATCCGATCACGTTGCGGTTAACTCTTGCGTTGGGCGCTCTTTTGCATTGATCTTATATCACGGAATCACGGAATTTTCAGAGTTGGAAGGGACCTCTAGAGATCACCCAGCCCCACTCCCCTGCCAAAGCAGGACTGCCCAGAGCACAGCACTCAGGACTGCATCCAGGGGGGGCTTGAAAACCTCCAGAGAAGGGGACTCCCTCACCCCCCTGGGCAGCCTGTGCCACTGCGCTGCCACCCCAACCCCAAAGGAGTTGTTCCGTGTATTTGAACGGAACCTCCTATGTTCCAACTTGTGCCCAGTGCCCCTCGTCCTGTCACTGGGAACCACTGGACAGAGTCTGGCTCCATCCTCCTTCCACCCACCCTTTAGATACTTGTACGCAGTAATAAGGTCTCCCCTCAGCCTTCTCTTCTCCAGGCTAAAGAGTCGCAGCGCTCTCAGCCTTTCCTCATACGGGAGATGCTCCAATCCCTCCATGATCTCAGTTGCCCTACGCTGGACTCTCTCCAGCAGTTCCCTATCCCTCTTGAACTGGGGAGCCCAGAACTGGACACAGTATTCCAGTTGTGGCCTCACCGGTGCAGAGTAGAGGGGGAGAATGACCTCCCTCGACCTACTGGCCACACTCTTCCCTGTGCAGCCCAGGGTGCCATTGGCCTTTTGGCGACAAGGGCACGTTGCTGGGTCATGGATCATTTACTATCTATATCGATGGGAAGGATTTAACTTCATCATTAAACCCCACACAGTCGCTTGGAACAGATATATCCAAAAAGGAGTTTCTAGTCCTTAAAACCAGTGAAACTTTCCTGCAGAGCAAGGGATTGCTCCCGGCTGAGCGGGTCTCATTAGCAGCGATGATGAAACGCCGCGTTGGTGAAGAGCGGGGTTGGCAGACACGGCTTAACCCATCGGAGCGCTTGCATGCGGTCTATGTCTCAGTGACCTTGAGGATGACTCTTTAAGACAACGGTGGCCTGGGCTGCACGAGCCAAGGGGTGCTTTGGGGGGGGGTGTGGTGTGACGTGTCCTTACCAGGAGTCAATCGTTGGCCATCGAGGCCACACGGTGCAGTTGGGGTCGTTGTTGATGGGAAGCTTAGCGAGGAAAGTGAAAGTTGCAGCAGTGGCGGTAGGGTTCTGCCCTGCGACGGCTGAGAATAAAATAGGGGAGAAGCAAGAAGGGTGGATGGAGCAATCGCGGTGACGCAGCGGCGTTCCTCCCGTGCACGGTTCATCCAGAGAGCAAGCGGTTTTGCACGAACCAGAAATGTCGCAGAGCAGATCTGTGCAAAGCCTCATCTTACGGTTGTCTCTAAGGGGAAACGCAATCCCAGATACCGAGCAGCACGTGGAAAGGCATCGCAGCATCCGCGCGGGGGACCGTCTGCGCTCCATCCGTGCCGGAGGGAGAGCGGTGGAGAAGCCCGGCTTGGGCTCTGGGGGAGGCGGGGGGCTTTTTTTGGGTTGCACCAAGCTTTGATTTCTCAGCTCCGAAGACGATATCACAAATGTCTCCCTTCTTGGATTGCAAACTAGACGCACGCGGAGCGTGGCGGGGGGACCGGAGGCAGCTCCTCGGAGGGCAGCGCTCCCCGGGGCGGCGTGGGGACGATGCAGCTGAGCGTGGGGAGGAGGATGGGGTGGTCGGAGCTCTCCGGGAGCCGTCGCGGTCCGTCTGTCCAGAAGGCTCGAATGCGGGCAGATATTATGTCTTAAGGCATTAATTTTAATGAACATCTGTGTAAATGAGATGCAAATTAGGCATGGCCCCAGGGCTCCAGGCGCGTTGCCAATGCCGCCCTGACAAAGGTGGGCACTTCTGGACTCATTGTGTCCACATTTTAATAAAGAAGATATATTGAGGGCTCTGACGGGGGCCGTGAACAGATGAGTTCCGAAGCCGCTTATACTTGAAGCTTCCCATATATTTTTCTTTTCCTGCCTGCAAACGCCCCTCAAACTTGCCCCGAAAGGCCACAACCTACAACAAACCCGTAACTTTTGGAGAACTGCCACCCGTACGTTTCTTCTCTCCCCACCCCCCCCAGCCCCTTTCCCAGGTCCCAGAGGCACTACTCCTGGCTACGGGAGGGATGAGCCCCCTCCTGCTGGAAGTGCTGCTCCTGGCCGGGTTTCTCGGAGGCGGGAGGTTGGGAAGCAGCTGTGGGGTCTCGCTCGGGGTGGGGGGAAGCTTTGTTTGCAGGAGGTGTTTCGGTTGAGCGAGCGGGTGTGAGGGTGGGGGGGGCTTCGCCGGGGGAGGGGGCTGAGCCCACACCGGTTCCCGCGACCGTGGGGACAGAGCCGGCTTTCGGGAGGTGGGGGGAGACTGTGTAGGGACTGGTTCGGAGCACCATGTGTGTTAGAGCATTGCAAGAAACCCATCTGGAAGAGACTTTAAGGGGTCGTCTAGTTTCGCCCCGGGTTTTATGGTGAGATCAAGTGCAGCTGAAAGGCATTTCTGTGGTTTGGAGTCTGTGCTTATATGGCCATCCTGATGGATCGCTTCAGATGCAGCTACGCTGCAGAAGAATAACACGGGTTTAGCTTATGTTAAGCTGTCAGAGCAAAGGAACCTCATCTTTAACTCCTGGTCTTCAGCACGAGTTTAACCCAAGTGACTGTCTGTCCGTTGCTGCCTCTCCGAGGAGCCCCTTTTTCGTGTAAAAGGGTACTCAAAGTTGGAAGAATCTCTCCGTGCTGCGTCTCCACGAGCAGCACACGGCCGAGTGGGGCTCTTCGGCGCGAGGGACGAGCGACGGCCACCAGCCAGAGCTCCTCGGAGGAGCTTTCAGGTTGGGGCATTTCTTCCCCCTCCGCTCTGGCTGCTGTCAGCTCAGGTTTCTCAAAGCTTCTGCTAATATTAAATTTTAATGACTGGAATCAAATGAGCAACAGTTGAAACGTTACTAAACATAACAGCGAGGTTGATTCAGTTTGGCAAACAGCAGGAATTCCCCAGGGAAGAGATTCCCCAGGAACAGGCGAGAGATGAAGGGTCACGCCAAGGCGCAGGGGTTTTCTCCAGCACCAGCAGCCCCTGAGCTGGAAGACCCTGAGTTACAACCCTTCCTCCCCAAAATTGGGAAACTAATGCTGTACTTTGAATAAATCTTGTGCCATTCAGTGCGAGAGGCTGATGTTCCTTTACACGCCCAAGAAGCAGAGGTGAGGTTTGCCAGTTGGGAGCGGTGGTGCCAAAAAGCCCCGGGCGCGGGCTCGTCCCGTCTGCCCAAAGAGCATCCATCAGCCGGGGCCGCGGAGAGCTGATGGAATCACATTCTTTGGTGGTTTTGGGGGAAGGCATCTGTGCCAGGGTAGCTTGGCCTCCTGGCTGAGCGAGCTCAAGCCTGAGTTTTGTTGACTTTTATCTTTTATACAAGTGGATTTTGAGCTTGGGTTTCAAAGCCTGGCTTGTACTTCGCGTTGGCAATTCTGAGCCGAGACCCTCTTTGATTCACCGTGTTGTTTTTGGACAAACTCGTAACGTTGCCCTGTTTCTCCCACAAAGCAGAGTGCAACGCTCTGGGTCAAAGGCGCGAGCAGAGGTTTTTTAGGCTCGCCGCAATCCAGAGCGATGCTTGGGAGTGGAGGGACGCCGTCGCCTCCCCAGTCGTATCATGCCAGAGTGGTTTTGCTTTGCTGGGGACACTTTCCTGCCTGTGACGAAGAGGAGAGCAGGAGCGGGGCAGTCTGCCTTCCTTCTGAGTTGCCCAGAAGGGATTTCTGCATGAGTCTGGAGAACTTGACCCAAAATGAAACCCAAGGAAAAATGTCAAACTTGACATAACCAGGTTGCCCAGAGAGCTTGTTGAGGCCCCATCCCTGGAGGTGTTCAAGGCCAGGCTGGACGTGGCCTTGGGCAGCCTGGTCTGGTGGGAGGTGTCCCTGCCTATGGCAGGGGGGTTGGAACTCGATGATCTTCAAGGTCCTTTCCAACCTAAACCATTCTATGATGATTCTATGATAACCAAACGGTCACCGTCGTATTCGAATGGGTGCAGATGCAGTTGGCGGAAGGAGAAGACGCGTGGCGATGCCTCCGCGTGTGGCGGGACCCCCACCGACTTGCCGGCCCCCTCCCCATGCCAAACCGGGGGCGGCCCCCGCCGTCACCGCAGCTGCGCTTCGCCCCACGTCTGCTGGCGGCGTTGGGGCACGGCGGAGGAATGCCGGCGAGCCGGGACCTGCCGCAGCTGGCACACGCCGCGCCGCTTATCCAGGATCTCGCCTCCGAGTGTTAATTAAACCCCACCCTTGCCCCAGCCGGAGAGGAGGGGCGGTGGGGGGCTGGAGGGGGGGAACAAGGGACCACCGCATCCCACCCTCGCAGGCGACGGCTTTGCCAGGGCAGGTCGCGGGGGAGCGCAGGGAGGAGATGGGATTTCGGGCTCCTGCCTCTCTCCTCCCTGCCACAGATTTTTGGGGAGGTTATTTGAAACCGGGAGTTGCTCAACGTGGTGAGCCGGGGCACGGCGCCGTCACGCCAGTAAAGGGTTTGTGCTGGAGGATGGAGAGGGGGAGGGAGAATCCCTAGACAGCGATAACTGATAAAAACCCTGGCGTTTTATTTTAGAGCGGGTCAGGTCGGCCGGGGCTCGCGGAGCCCTCGTGCCTCCAACACCCTCTTTGTCTGCTTAAATAAATAAATAAATAAATAAAAATCAGGGGAGAAATCCCAGGAGGGTGCTGCAGTGCGTGAGTAAAGCCCTGAACGGCATTAGTCATCTCGCCATTGAGATGCCGCTCTGTCTAATCCCGCTCCGGGTCCTCCCCGTTTCACCCTAAGTAAAAGGCAGCAATTAGCCGGCGCTCGTTGCCAGCCCATGCGCTCCCCGCGCCCTCCCTGCCGCTCGCCCCCCTTCGCGGTGGCTTTCTTCGGCGCTCTATTTATGACTCTCTTAATTCCCCCAACCTTTCGGGGGGGGGGCTGACTCAACGGCGCTATCAGAAGCGCCGCTGTTGCTAATAACCGTTTGCCCGGTGTCCCTGGGCTTCTCCCGGGTGCCGCTGCCCGCGGCTGCCGCTTTTGGGGCGAGGGGGCTGCCGGTGGCACGTGGCCTCGGGGTTACACGGGAGTTGATGGGCATCGCACCCCCCGCGTGAGCTGTTGTCGTCACAGTGGTGGCAGAGGAGATGTGGGACGGGGACTTGGCTGCCCAGTGCCGTGCGGGGTTTCACGGTGGTTATTCTGCAGGAGGACTGAAATCATAGAACCATAGAATGGTTTGGGTTGGAGGGGACCTTGAAGATCATCCCGTTCCACCCCCCTGCCCTGGGCAGGGACACCTCCCACCAGCCCAGGTTGCTCCAAGCCCCGTCCAACCTGGCCTTGAACACCTTCAGGGATGGAGCTTCTACAACTTCTCTGGGCGTTGGGTGGTCACTTCGCAGAAGTTTATCCCGTTTGCGTTTGCGGAGCGCGCTCCTCGGTGTGCTGGGGACGAGCGTGGTCCCCGATTGCACAAGTGGCGTTTTGTTCTCTCCCTTTGTAAGACAGACGTATGATGACCTTAAGGGTCTTTTCCAACTGAAATGATTCGGTGGTTCTATGATTCTGTCTCCGGGACCGGCGGCTCTGCTCCTGCCGCTGCGGAGCCGCTCTGGAGGACGGGCAGAGAAAAACCGTCATCCCGTCTCGGGATGCTCTCCGGAGAGCAGGAACAAATCCGTGTGCTGATGAGGAGAGGTATTTACACCAAAGCATTGACGCTCAAAGCCTTAATTTCTCCAGACAGCGCGTTAGCTGCGGCTCGCAGGCACGTGTCCCCGCAGGCCATGCCCGAGCACCCAGCCCGGGCCTCCGGGGGGGCTTTTTCGGTAACTCCGCACCCACTTACATAGCCGAAGACCCCAGAGGTGGTGACCACCAGTGGGGGCTTCAGGGGTGGGTGGGAGAGGGGAGGTGGGTTTCCGGGCTGGGATGGGGCAGGGAAGGGACAACTCCGCCGCTTGCTGTGCCCCGGCTCGGGCCGAGGGTATTTTTAACCCTTCTGTGCCCCCCGGAGGAATGCGCGCGGCTCCCGACAGTCGTCCAGTTGGGAGCAGCTGGGTGGGACTGGGCTGGGAGCGGGGACAGGCTGCACCGCGGTGTCTTCTCGTTGAACGCTTTCCAGCCCTACTTAAAGTATCTCTGGCTCGTATTTTCAGCATCAGCAACACACGCAAAAATGCCTCCTCTCTGACAGCTGTTAAGCTGCCTTAAAGGCACCATCTCCCCCGGCTGGAGAAGAGGATGATAAAGGGGGGGTGAGAAGCAGGGGCTGTGCCGGGGGACGGGGCTGTCACCGATGTCGGTGGGGGCCGAGTGGCCCAAGCAGAGCCACGAAGCCTCGGTGGTCTTTGCTGCGCTTCGAACCCGGTGACGTTGGGGGCGTTGTAGATAACCGCGTTTGCACCAGCGGCACTCGAGCACGAGCGGCCCCTCGCAGCATCCTCGGCCCTTGGAAAATAAATACAGAAGGGAAGAGCGAACGCGGCCCCCGGAGCTCTGCGGCCCCGAGGGGAGCCTTGGCCGGCGCGCTCGTTCATCAGCGAGCCACGGGTGAGCTTTGACCTTGGCTCGTCAGCGGGCAGCAGAGGCACAGGCGCTTCCCTCACCCCCAGCGAGCCGAGAACAAGAGCGAATTAAGCCGCGAGTTGCTGAGACCGACCAAATCAGAGCGAGGCCTTTGCTTTTTATTTTTTCCTTTTCTTTTCTTGACCGTAAAACAATTAGGCTGCGCTCAAACGGTCCCTTTCAGGAGGCGGCTTGGGTCAGTGCTCCAAAGCCACCCACTTGCAGATGCTTTGGTGACCCTGCCAGGTCTCCGCCGGGGGAGGTGGCCGTAGGAATGTCCTCTCGCAGGAGCGCTCGTTAGCTGGTGGTGGTGACACTTCGCAGCGTTTCCAGGAGATACTAAAAATACCAGCTTTGCATAAGAGCGGGAGAGCTGAGGATCCGAGGGAGGAGGAGATGGGAAGCTTTTTGTCTGCAAAGGCTGAGCAGAGGAGGGAGAGGAGCCCGGTCCTGGCGGGACACGGCTGTGGAGGAGGGGATCCATAGGGAAGCGCGTGGTGGAGCGAACGGGGGACTTTCCCGTCGCCCCACAGCATCCGAGCGAGTCACCGTTGGCCACCGTGGAAGGGAGTGATGGTGGCCGGTGGGTCTGGAGGAGACGGGGGCTTCTCTGGGGAAGGGCTGGGGCTTGGATTAGTCACTGCGGCGTTTCAAGAACAATTGCCAATTCTTCTGCCGAAGGAGTGGTTTAAAATGTCTCCCATCCAGAGGATTCTCTGGATGATAACGCGCTTACCTCACTTCCTAAAGAGCCTCCAGAGCTGTTGGTTAGTCACCCCATCCCTCGGCTCTCCCCGGTTCCTCTGACACCGGGCGAGGAGCACCTTCTGCAGTTTTCCATACCCCGGGGTGGACAGCGGGGTGGCGGCACCATGCCCCGTGGCAGCGTGGAGCGGGATGGTCGGAGAGCCCGGGGCACTTCGTCCACCCTCGCGCAGCACCAGAGCGAAGCCTGGCAGCCGCGGAGGGCAATTTGCAGGAAAACTGGCCAACCGAGGCCAAAAATAGGCATTTTGGCAGGTTGCACCTCCCGTGCCCAGCTAAGCCCCCGGTCACAGACCCACCGCCCCAGCACGCGGCTCTACCCGTCGCTCGCAGTCCCGGACTGGGTTACTCCCGGGTGGTTTTGGGGTGCTCTGTGTACACCGATGGGGTCCCAGGCTCCGTGCCGAATGCCACGGCGTGGGGCTGTGCCTAAGCGCTGCCCTAACACGTGGGCTCCAGGCTTTTATTCAGGAGAATTATTTATACCGCCATCTATATCGGCTGCCTTGTGGGGAGAGCGCTACGGTGCAGCTCCTCCACCCATGGAAAAAATAAAATAAATCCAAAAAAATGCAGCGCTCCCCGCATCGATACACCCGAGCTGCACAACAATTCTCTGCGATTTGGGGTTTTAAACTCTTTCTAAAACTTTTCCAGCGGAGGTGCTGACCCCCGTGGAGCCGAGCGAGGTTTCCTTCCACAGCCCTACGGAGAAAAGTCCCGAATTAACGGGCTACGGGTTGCGAATCGCTGTTTGAGGGGCGCGTTGGCTCCCCGCGTCACCAACAGCGTCTGAAGGGAGAGTGGCAGAGACCTGACGTGAAATGGGTTTGAAGTCAGCTGTAAGGCAAAGGGATAAGGGGGCACCCAGCCCGGCACGGTGGGATGGGATTAGCCCGGGAGCTGTTGGCCGGGACAGGCTGGGAGCCTGGGGTTTGCCCACGCAGCGCCGAAACGCCGATGGCGAAGATTTGGCGAAAGAAGCGACTTTAGGAGAGCGGCAGCACTTGAAAGGGAGATAAAGAAATCCCTCAGACCTTCCGACCAATGCAGCAAAGGCTTTAAAAAACGTGAATCCTCCGGCAGAAATCCCTGCGAAACCTAAAAAACTGTTTCTAAGGCAGATTTTGGACGTGCGTGATTTGGCTTTGTGCTTTTATCGCGGTGTCTGAGGGAGGCTGAAACCCACCCCAGGTCCCTCCACCGGGCTGGTGGCACTCGGGGTTTATCTCCTCTGCCTTGCTTGGATGTGGCACCGTGTCCCAACCCAGCGGTCCCTCCTGCTGCCACCGGCTCGGTGACCCTCACGGAGTCAGACATGGGGGACACGGTGACCCTCACAGAGTCAGACATGGGGGATGGTGACCCTCACGGAGTCAGACGTGGGGGACACAGTGACCCTTATGGAGTCAGACATGGGGGATGGTGACCCTCATGGAGTCAGACATGGGGGACACGGTGACCCTCATGGAGTCAGACGTGGGGGACACAGTGACCCCCACGGAGTCAGACGTGGGGGACAAGACCAGCAAGACCTGTAGGGACAAAGCTCGCGGTGCAGAGGCGGGCGCTCTCCTGCCTCGACCGGGCTGGGCGAGCGGGTGCCGCGCTGCGCAGGGCAGGAGGGCACCGAGGTGAAGATGAAAAGAGCTTTGAGGATGAAGAAGGCCCTTGGTTGTTCCTTGGGCTCATTAGCGACGCGTCCATCAGAGATCTTGAGCTGTCTCTGGGCTCTCTTGCTCGTCACATAACACAGGTCCCTCATTTCCAGCTGCTGAGATGCATTAAAAGAAAGCTAAAAATATATTGGTTTCCAAATACTGCTTTCCCATGTAAACAGTGGCGGCAGCGGCGGGCAGGATGTAACGCAGTCGTAAACAGGGTGACATCACCCCGTGACAGGGAAGGCACGCGTCCCCGTGCTCTGGGGCCGGTGGCCATATGAGGAAAGCATGAAACCTACAGGTCTGGGAGACAAATGGGGCTGCTCCTGCTTGGAGAAAGCCTGGAAAAACCTCCGGGTGGGTTTTAGGTGAGGGTCTATATCTGCAGGATGTGGTCATCAGATGGTCGGGGGTGGCTCCGGGGCAGGAGGGGGTCTGAGTTGGGTGACAGTTGGGTGACGGCCCTCAGTAGAGCTGTTTGGTCCTCTCCCCACGGCAAGCTGGCTGCCAGAGTGTGGGCATCCCAGTGCCCGAGCCACGGACCCCAACTTGGGTTTAGCCAAAATGTGCTGGTGACGGGGCAGGTGAGGAGGAGGAGGAGGTTCGGCGACTGAACAAAAGCCAGATGAGGGGTCCTGGTGGTCCATTCTGACCACCGCCACCGCGCCGCAGGTCCGGCCAGCTGCCAAGTGAGCAGACGCGCTGTCCTGAGCGCAGAGCTGCGGCTCTGAAGCTCTCTCAGCCCTTTATTTCAGTCCCGGCGCTCGTTGCTGGCAGAGCTCCGCGTGCCGGCGCCGCTCGGAGACACCCGAAAGGATAAAAATTCAGCCGGGACATTCACGTCCTGCGCCGTCCTTCCCTCGCACCAACGCAAAGCTCCATAAAACCCTGAAGTTGCAATTCCCACCACCCTTCGGCTTCTGTCCCCGTCACTGGGGTGGCACTCGGTGGCTTAAAGCCGTGACTTGGGGAAACCTGCAAGACCTCCGGCTGGGATCTTCAGGCCAGGCACAGCAGGTTTTTAATTGGCTTTAGTGCTTGCCGAATATTTCCCTAATGGTTTTAGAGACGGGGTTGGGGGGGGATGTGTCGGAGGAAGACTTGGCTTGCTTCTGGCACGTGACTCGGTGAGGAAATGGGAAAAGAATTTCTGGCTGTGAAACGGCAGCTCCACGTCGAGAGAGAGATCGTTCCTTCTTCGAAGTGGAACAAAAAGCCTCTCCGCGCCCCAGCCCGGATGCCTGGGATTCCTTGCGGAGGGGCCCCGGAGCGGTAACGGTCCTGCTCCTGCTCCGCCAGCTCCCGGCCAAGGTGGTAGCGGGGGAGCCGGGGGCGGCTTTGCCGGAGCGCTGGCACGGCGCGGCCCTCCGTCTCTTGTTGTTTCAGCTGCGCCGGATTAATAACCTGGACCGAGAGCCCGTGTGTCCCCCGCCAAGGATAAAAATCCGGGCTTTGGGACGTTCTTGCAGTGCTGGCAGCCGGGAATGGAGAAGGCTGTGGGGCCAGCCCTGACCGTCCGTCTGCCTGTCCAGGAGGGCGAGGGGGGACGTGGAGGGGACGCGGATGGGCAAAGGGGCTCCCAGGCACTGGGGGGAGGGTGGCTGCTCGTACACCCCTCCCAAGTCCCCTCTTTTCCTCCTCCCACTCTTTTTCTTGGTCATATTTAATGATGGAAATAAGAAAAGGGGTTTCCAAAGATTTCCCGGTGTGCGACCAGCCCCGCCGAGAGCTTCGGGCCGTTTAACGGGTGTTCCTCCTCCATCCGTGGCCCCCAACCCTCCCCTTCTACAAAACACTCATTCCCGTCTCTCCGAAGGGAAAAAGTCCCTTGGGGAACGCGGTGCTGGAGCTGCTGCGTGTGCAGCCAGTGCCGGGGCACTCGGGAACCCTGAGGACTTGGGGACGGGGAAGCCACTGCCGCCGTGCCGTGACCTTGGCCGAGCCCCGGTGTTTTCAGAGACAGCGGGCAGGCACCTGCAGCGCGTCCGAAAAAAATCAGGCTTTCCATCTCTCCTTTGGCTTCAACCTCTGGGCTGTAACGCGGCCGTGGCGGGGCAGGGAGGCTTTTGGGGCAGCTGCAGCTGGTGGTGGTCACCGTCTCCCGGCGTTGGCACTATCGGGGTTGCGCGGTGCACCTGCCTCTCGTATTTTTATCCCGATGCTATAATTCCTCCCCGAAGTAGCACGGCAGGGTGGGCTGGTGGGGCGGGTTGTTGCCTGGAGATGCGTGGAGGCTGTTTTCTCTCCCGAGTCTGCGACTTCCCTCTCGGCATCACTCGGCAGCGGTGATTCACGCGCCCCGGCTGCCTCCCGGCCCCACGGCACCCGCTTGAAACGCACGTGTCCCCCGTCCCTAAAACCCCCCCGGGATGGGGACGGGGGGGAGGAAATAGAGGGAGATGGGGTGGGGGGAGAGGGATGCTGACCCAAGGTTGGGGTTGTAATAATTAGGGTTTGAGGTGGGTTTTTTTTTTAGGGAAAGGAGCCGGTGAGCTGTGCGGTGGGAAGTTGCGGGTGGGTTTTTGGCGGGGCGGTTGGGAGCGCTGGCAGAGAGAGGTGGCTTCGGGGAAGGCAAAAAAAATGGTACTTTGGGGTTTTTTGGGGTGGTTTTT
>VUYV01000748.1:30719-82617 GCA_008711295.1 Anarhynchus alexandrinus | reverse complement strand
TCTGGGGAGAAAGAGGGGGAAAAAAAAAAACGAAAAAAAAAAAAAAAAAAGCAAGCCAAGACCCAGCAGCAACCTTCCACCGCCGGCGGGACTCGGCGGCGCACACCAAACCGCCGCGCGGCAACCGGTTGGATTTTAGGGGTTCGGCGGCCCCAAGCGCGTCGCGGCGGGGTGAACGGGAACAACAATGCCATCATGTTTTTGAGACAGGAAACCTCGGAGTTTGCCCTGAATGAAGAACTTCCTGTGTTTAAACTTGCACGAATATCCGCTGACAAGCTCGGTTCAAATGAAAACACGAGAGTCGGGGGGAGAGGCTAATTCAGACCAGCTGGACTTCCACGGGACGCAGAGCCGGGCAGAGCATGCGAGGAGCCGCTCGCCGCTCGGGCTGCCGTACGTGAGCAGCCGGGACAAGCAGTGCCTTTGTTATTAAAGAAGGACGGACGGGATAATTTAAGAGCTTCAAACTCTTCCGCCGTTTCTCTCGCAAAACGGCGATTGGGAATATTTTATCGAAGCTGTCGGATTTGGATGGTTTTTGCTGATGGATGGGGAGTTTTTTTAGGGAGGGTCGGGGCGGGGGGTGAGATGGGTTGTTTCGCCGCTTGGGACCGCCGGTCGGGCTGCTGAGCCGGCGCGGTGCTGCCGGCGCACCATCCCGTCCCCGTTGCATCGCTGCTTTGGGATTAAAGCCTGCCGCGGCGGGTTTGGGACCTGCTGGCCGTGTGATGCTTCCTGCGGTGGCGGGCGAAAGGTTGCCGGGGCGGTTTCGTCATCCGTAAGGACGAGAGCATGGGCAAACCACTGAGCCGGCCAGACTGTTTACGGCAGAACCGCACTTGCCTGGGGAAGGGCGAGGAGGAGGATGGTTATATAGAGGATTGCTACGTGCCCCAGAGGTCGATATACGACACGATGAGAATTAATGAGCAAATCGATCAGGGATCAAAGCTCAACCAGCTTTCCAAGAGCACCCTCGGCAAGGGGGACGGCAGCACCATATCCAGCAATGGGACACTGGGAGCTGCCAATGTCTTTGAGTCCAGGGCGCCAGAAACGAAGAAGTTGGACGAGCGAGTCATCTTCGACGCGCTAAAGCTCAGCAGCGATGTCTCCAAACCGGCACCGGCTCCACCAAGGAGGCGACCGAACCCCGAGAGGAAGGAGAACGTCAACCGGCGGTCATGGAAATCCTTCATGCCGCCGAACTTCACCGAATTTGCCGAAAGGATGGGGGCTTCGCTGAGCGAGGTGTCGGAAGCGGGTGCCTCCAACCCTTCCCTGCGGGATAAGCGGGAGTCGAGTGCCATGCTCACCGAGTGCCCGGGCCAGCCCGACCACGGCGAGCCCATGTCCGAGTCTCTCACCTTGGAGCACGTATCCAAGTCATCCGGCACGGCGGAGGCTCTGACGGCCAAGCAGTTTGGCGCAGATGGCTACGGCGGACCCCGGGACGAGCGCCAGAGCCTTCTGAACGCCAGTGACGGTCGCAGTTGCGTTGGGGACCTGGCCAGGGCTCGCCGGCTCCCTAGTGCCACCTGGCCCCGAGCCAGGAAGAATTTCATCAAGGGAAGCCTCAGCGATGGGCACCAGGAGACCCTGGAGGCCTCCGAGTCGGACTGTACGGTGGAGAACGTCAACCTCTCTCCGTGCCTTAGCGAAGAGCTGCTGGATGCGGGACTGGATATTCTCATCACCTCCAATCTCAGGGAGAAAACGGAGTCTGAGCTGAGATTTGAGGAGGACGAGCGCTGGGTGATGATGGAGGAGTGGGAGGAGGCGACGCTGTCAGAGAGAGGAAAGGCTGTTCTGGTGGCAGAGGAGAAGAAGAGCTGTTGCTTGGCAGACATTTCTGAAGAAAGGGAACAATTTGCTGCTTCGGCAGACTGCTCTGCCCCCAGCCCGGGCACCTCCCGGTCCTGCGCGTCCCCGGGGGGTGCCGGCAGCCCCCTCCCCAGCAGCGCGTGCTGTACCGAGGACGCGGCGGTGCAGTGCGAGGCTGAGGACTTTGCTCCGGGTTCGGAGCGCTCGGCCAGCCCTGCCGGCCCTGCATTGTCCGACACGGACTCGGTGCAGATGTTCCTGGAGCTGGAAGAGCAGTGCCTGAACGAGGACGAGGGCGATGGGGCCATCCCCGACTGCCTGGAGGTTCAGGTCTCCCCGATGGACTCGGAGGGGCTGGACCCAGATTCGGCCAAACTGGCCGGGGCAGCAGTGGAAGCGTGTCAGCGTAGGGCCCCTTTGGACATTAGCGCTTCGGACTCTGCCGTGGTGTCGGATCTGGAGGACTTTGATGTCACCTGCAGTTCGCAGGTGCTGAGCACGCTGGAGCCGGCGACAGAGCCCTTCTCAGAAAGGGACACCTCAGCCGTCACCCCGACGGACTCGGACGGAGGGGTCTCACCCAGCCCCGGGGCCACAGCAGGGCCGGGCTCCCTCCAGCAGTGCTCTCCGGCACTGGCGGAGGAGGATGAACCTGACCCGCTGGTGGACCTGGAGCTCATGGACAGTTGTGCGGTGGCGGTGCTGGTGGCTGGTGGGATGCCATCTCCTGAGACAGGCGCGTGTCCGGCTTCTGGCTTTGAAGAAGCTGGTTTCCTCAGTGCTCCGGTGGGGTGGGGTGAAGATAACCAAGACTTGCTGGTCCCTGATGGTGAAGTATCACAGCTTCCTGAGGAGACCTGTCCTGGCCAAGTGTCCCCGGCTGGGCTGTCCCCCTGCCAGCCCCCAGCTCCTGACACAGTGGCAGAGGAGCTGGGGTCTCCCGCGCAGCACAATGAGGCCGGCGTTGAGGGGATGGATCCATTTGGGACCCATCACCTCCTGCCTGGGAGAACTGAGCTCGCCAACTGGGATGTCCCAGAACTGGTTTCTGAGGATGAAGCCACAGATTTGGGATCAGAGGGTGATGGGGCTGAGGGCCAGAGTCATCTGGCAGAAAGTGGGGATGCTCACTGTGGTTCTCTGCTACCTTTCCACACCGGCTCTGCATCAGAGCCGGGCTCTGAGCCTCCGACAATGTCCCCTGCGACAGTTGAGGACCTCCCATGGGAACTGCTTCCCATGGGCCAGGGCTTGGCTCTGGAAGGGGCTGCCCATGCAGAGGGGTCTCCCGTGGAGGTGGCTGTCACGCACAGGGAGGCACCGGCAGCCATCCTCCAGCCAGGAGACCTGGACTTGCTATTTGCCTGTGGTTGGGAGGACCGACCGGCGGCACGGTGCAGTGCCATGGTGCTGGGTGAGGGGGTCCCACGTGGTGCCAGCCCAGCCACCCCAGAAGACCTTCCCAGCACGTTGCTCATTGTGGGGCAGCCTGCTCCCGATGCCATCCCATGGGATGTTGGGGGGCTTTGTGCTCCAGTTGACCCACCAGCACCAGGTGATGTGGCTGTCCCAGAGCCCCAGGCTCAGGAGATGCTACCAGCCACTGGGGATCCTACCATGGATGCTGAGGAACCATGTACTGAGCACCCACATCCAGATGCCACCACCACTGCCGTGCCCTTGGCAGTGGAAGAGCTTCTGGATGCTCCACCGCCATTTGCTGATGTGCCTGTTGCCACTGTGCCACCACAAGTGGCCAACCCACTCATCTCCGACATCAGGGATCTTGGTGGTGGCCCTGCGCCGCTGGCAGCAGTGGGGCCAGTAGTGGCCTTGGGGGATACAGATGACTTTGCCAACATGGTTGTGCCGCCCATCCTGGATTACCTGTCCACTGAAGCACCAGCTTTGGAGGATGACCCCACTGCGAGAGCACCCGCAGCAGAGGTGGCAGCTTGGGACAGTGCCTCCATACCGCCAGGCACGGAGGGTCCCCCCTCTGCCTTCCCACCCCCCTGGGAGGGTCCCACCGCCCCAGAGCTCCTGGGAGCACCCTCCGCCGCAGCACCCACCGCACAAACCCTCCCGGGGGCCGTGCTGGGGGACACCCTCCGTCCCCCCAGCCCCGGGGGTGCCCCTTCCCCGGTGCCCGGCGAGGGAGAGGTGCCCACGGGCATGGAGGGACCTCCCGGCACCGCTCTCGTCGCAGAAGGGCCTCCTGCTCTACCAGATGGATTCGTTCCAGATAACGAGGTATTTGTTGCTCAGGCGCAGAAATGGCTTTATTTTGCACTTGCGGGGTGGGCGGGAGGCGGGAGCCCGCTCGGTAACGCACGGCCACGGTCTGCGGGGTTCGGGCTCTGAAAGAGCCTTCTCCCTCCTGAGTTTGGCTTGAATTTGGCAGGCAAAAAATTTCAGGGGGGGGAATTGTCTGGTTTTATAAGTAGGAGAGGCAAAAGACTATCGCTGCTTGATGACCTAAACTATTGTCTTAAACTTTTTCGGCTTATTAAAGTACGTTGTGGTCACTCAGATGTAAATCGCAGACTTCGGAAAAACCTTCTGGCCAGATCCCGGCGGGGTGGTTCCCATCTTTGAAGCAGAAAATATATCGGGAAGAGAGAATCCTGTAAAACAAATTAAGTGCAAATCATTCCTGTCCTGTGCAGTCACTGCTTCCCGTAGCTTTTTAAGCGAGCAGTAAGGTGCTGAGGCTCTGAACGCGCGTGGGAAGGGGCTCCGGTTCTCTCTGGCATTTGGGGATTTGCTTTACCGTGGCGTGCTAGCGGCTTTCGCCTGGAGAGACCTCGGTGGTGGAGTTCCCACAGCCGAGCGCTGATTTACTGCCATCTGGATGAGGAGAAATATCACTAAGGAGACATCAGAAGTTAGTCAGCGCCCAAAATCCCGATTCGGTAGCAATTACTCATCCTTTGGGCTGTGCCGCCCGTTTGAGCGCTGCACGTGGAGGGGCTTGGCGAGATGCGTTCGCATGGGGGGGTCCATGTGAGCACGGGCTGGGGCACCCCGTGGGGACATTAGCGAGGAGAAAAAGCCATCGGGTTCTTGCCCTTGTACGTCTGTTGTCTGAAATTCACTGCTTTTCTCTGAAATTCACTGCTTTTCTCTGAAATTCACTGCTTTGGTGTCAGCGTGTCCTCGCTGGTGGGACTCTTACTTTACGTGCAGCATCCCTGATGGTTAACCCCATAAATCTTCCCCTTGCTCAAACGTCCTCGAAGGTGTTGGCTGCACCGGGGCGATGCCGGTTCTTCTCTTCCCAGCGCGGGGCCGGGCTCCGCGTTCGGCAGCGGTGGGGTTAAGGAGGGAGATGAGGGAAGCAGAAAGGAGGGGATGCTTTGGGAAGCGTTTCTGGAGGAGGAGGAGGAGGAGGTATGGTGGAGCAGATGTCCTCCTGCTCACCAAGATGTCTGTCCAGCCGCTTCGCTCGGGCAGGACACCCCGCTCTCCTCGCTCTGCGCCTTTCCCTGCCCCGGCAAAGGGTGTACCTTAAATATTTGTTTCAAAGCTGAGTCATGGTGAGGTTAATGAACTAAATCGCTGGAATCTTTCACGAGCAGAGAAAAACAAGCGTGTTCGACGTGTTCGCTCCTCAGGCCATTGGCGGGATTATCTTTGTATAACAAGCGCGGCGGCGCGGTTTCGGGCCGCACCGATTCCGGTGTTGCCGGGACGGGGGTCTGACGGTCGGGATTTCGGCGGGGTTCCCTCCCTGCTCGCCCTCTTCGAAGCTCCGGAGTTTGTTTTCGCGGCGCGCGGAGGGCTGGGCCGCAGCCCGACATGCCGGACTTATCAGCCCGGGCCTTTTGTGGGTTTGGCGGCTCTAACAGCCAACTCCATATATAAACAGTAACAGGAGAAGCAGCCGGGGGAATCGGTGATTTCACGTCACCTTTTAATTCTTATAACCGTGGCATAAATTCCCCCTGAGCAAACGGCTCTGGACAATGTCTGCCGGCGCGGCCTTCGCTGCCTGTCCCGCAGCGATGCCTCCCTGCCCTCGGGGAGCTGAGCTCTGGCGAGAAGGAACGGCTTTTTCTTTGAAAATGGGGCAAAGGAAGTGAAGGCAGCTCCTCTTGCTTGGGCTGGGAACTTTTTTGCCGTGCGTTTGGGGTTTTCGGTGTGTTTGGGGTTTGGTTGTGGTTTTTTTTTTGCCTGCCTCGTGTTCCTTGGGAGGTAAAAGCGATTGGCGGGTCCGGAGAGCTGTGCCATCCATCCGTGAGCTGGGAGAGATCTGGCATCCGAGCGGGAATTTTTCGATGCCGTCGGTGTCTGTGTATTCTCAGACGCATGAGGAGGAGGAGGAGGAGGAGGGCACGCTTGAGAAAGCAGGCGGCTGGCTGCCGTCCCCTCCGCTTTCCAAAGAGAAGACGTTGCGACAGAGCCAAGGGCGCTCGTCCTGCCCAGCGCTGGCTGCGGGGTGACCTGTGCTCTGCATGGGCTCGTGGTCCAAGTGACCAGGGGACGCCATGAAGGACTCCGGTCCCTTTTTTTGGGGGTGGGGAGCTTGGGCTATTGGCGATGGGGAAGCGGGAGCATTGTCCCTCGAGACCGGGCAGTGCGGCCGCCACAGCAGCGCCGGAGAGGGACCCTGCACGGGTGGTTACAGCAGATCCACGGCTCTGATAAAGAGCACTTATCTCCTCTGCGGAAACAGGATTTTCCCTGCTGCCTCTCTTTACAATGGGGAGCTTCATTCGCTCTCCTCCCCCTTCCCTATCAAATGTTTTTTGGTTTAAAAAGCTTTTCCCCACAGGATTCCCAGGCAGGACCATGCCAAATATGCGGTGCGGTAAATGACTAGCACATTAATTGCCTATTGCCTTTGTCTTTCGAAATACAGCGAGCTTCTCCGTGTCTGTAATTTCGTGGTTAACAACACTCATGTGATGTCAGGTCTCCGTTCGCAATAGCATCACTGTGAGAATTGCTTTGGGTTTTTCCCCAGAAGCATTATTTCCCAAGCTGACGGCTGTCCAGAGCCAATGTTCTCATTTCTTCCCTAATTTGCTCTCTCCACCTCCCTCCGGTGCTTGGAAAAAGGGGATTTACCCATGTAAAAGCAGAGGTGGATGCGTATAGATCCTGAGCTGTGCTCCACACCAGTAAATGCCTGCGACGTGTTACTGGGTCCGGGCGAGGGAGTTCAGCCAAACTTGCACAACTCTAATAAAATCAGTGCAAGTAACTGCTGCATCTTCTCTAGAGAAGAAAGTGCGTTGTTATCTACTGAATGATGGAGGGGCTGTAAGAGCAGCTCACGGGTTATAAATACCTTTCCTCTCCCACCCTTCCCATCTCCAGCTGTTCCAGAAGGAACAAGTGGATCCTCTCCAGTTAAAACTACAGCAAGTCAATGGAGTTGGTCAAGGACTCATCCAAAGCGCCGGGAAAAACTGTGACGTCCAAGGGCTGGAGCATGACATGGAAGAAATCAACACCCGTTGGAACACCCTCAACAAGAAGGTGAGAGCGTGGGGAGAGGCTGTAAGTGGTTTTTCTTGGCCCCATTGGGGTCTGGTGGAAGAAGGGGGTCATCGCCAGGGAGCTGAGCCTCCAATGTTGATGCCTCACCAGCCTGACTGTGCGATGGGGTTGTGTTTGGGGTGCAGGTGGCCCAAAGAGTTGCTCAGCTGCAGGAGGCCCTGTTGCACTGCGGGAAGTTTCAGGACGCCCTAGAGCCGTTGCTGAGCTGGCTGACGGACACCGAGGAGCTCATCTCCAACCAGAAACCTCCCTCCGCAGAGTACAAGGTGGTGAAAGCCCAGATCCAGGAGCAGAAGGTGAGCAAGCACAGGGTAAGGGGTGGCTTGATGGGAAGGGGAGCTCTGGACAGCCAGACAACATTTTGGAGGTCCAGCTGTAACAGATGAGGCGTAGCTGGGATGTACACAAGCCTGCTTCTTTCATGGTGGCTCTTCTACTGGTTCGCCACATCCTGATTTAACAAACACGCAGCTCGTTTGCCCACACTCGCTATCGCCATCGTCTAAATCGCCAGCGTTACTTTATTGTCCCACCGCCTCTTGAAGTTTGCTGCTGGTTTTGCTGGTCGGCCGTGTTTTTCCAGCCTTAAGTTTTGTTTGTGCTGGTAATTCTGCTGCGTCGGGAGCAAGCCGGTGTTGGAGGTACCGGTTTGGGTATTTGGACGAAACGACTGTACAAACCATAAGAAGCGACCCGAGGCGTGCCGGTGTTTGCAGAGATAACAGCCTGGGTCGGCGCCTGCCCTCCTGAGCAGGCGGATGAAAGTTCAAGTGTGGTCGTGGTAAAACGTTTTCGAAATGAATTCTTACCGAGGCTTGGTCCGAGGTATTGAGACTTTGAAGAGCAAATTTATTTAAAGCGAAAATTTAAAGACTCGATCTTGATAAGGGGATGGGGAAGTCTCTGAAAACCTCTCTGGCACAGAAGTGCTTTGAATCTCTTTTAGAATAGAATATTTTAGTTGGAATGGACCTACAATAATCATCTAGTCCAACTGCTTGGCCGCTTCAGGGCTGACCAAAAGTTAAAGCATATTATTACATTATTATTAATTTTTTTTGAACTGGTTTTGATGGCAGAGGCTGTCCCGCTGGGCTGGCTTTGGTCTCAGCCCCGTGCCACAATTTTCAGCCACAATTAGAGATTTGATCTCTCCGAGGGCCAGGAGAGGTTCTGCTGATCCAATCTGGTAACTTTTATCCTCCTTTCTTTCGCTGCCGATGCTAAAGCTGCTCCAGCGACTCCTGGACGATCGCAAAGCCACCGTCGAGATGATCCAAGCGGAGGGCGGCAGGATCGCGCAGTCGGCCGAGCCCGCGGATCGGGAGAAGATCGTGGGGCAACTGGAGAGCCTGGAGCGCCGCTGGGCAGGGCTGCTGGGCAGAGCGGCCGGCAGGTGAGAGGGGCTGGTCCGCCGGCCAAAAACCACGGGGCCAACTCGTCCCGCCGTTCGCGGTGGCCCAGAGCTTGGGGTTACCACACGTGGGGAGCTGGCGGCGATTTCTGTGCGGCTGCATCCTGGAAACGTGGAAACAGCTGGAAAACATGAGAAATCAAAGCCTGTTTGGGAGCTGAAGTTGATAGCGGCGGTTTACAATGGCAGGGAAGAGCTCAGATTAAATAAATTCCCTGCAGGGGATGGATGTTATTTTTATTCCTTTAAGCGTTAACATTTAGCTTTAGCAGCAACATCCTGTTGACACCTTTCTGCTGCCTGAATCGCATTTATGAGTCGCTTGTTGCTACATAAGCTAATATTTGAGGTTATAAAGTCACTTCTGAGGGCCAGATTTGACCCTCCCAATGGTTTAAATCACTGCCAACTAGATGGACTGTCCATCTAGGACTCGTACCGGCAATGGGATGTCTTTGAACAGAAGTTTAGCAGCTCTGAAACACCGAGAGCCCGTGCATGAGCCGAGCACATCGGAGGAGCTCTGAGATAGCGATAGGAATGGAGGAGAAGCAGCACAAAGGGGCAGCCTCTCCACCGCCTTCCCCGGGGGATAAACTGGACCCTAAAGGCGCAGCTGCAGGAAAAAGCTTATTTTGCAGTTCCTCCACGTTGCTTTTTGTGTTTGCCTTTGCAGCTTGCCTGCCATGGTGTCTCACCTCACTCTGAACAGGGCTGCTTTCATAGAATCATAGAATGGCTGAGGTCGGAAGAGACCTTTAAGATCACCGAGTCCAACCATTACCCTCCCCTGACAAAACCACTTCTAAACCATGTCCCCAAGTACCACATCCACCCTTTTTTTAAACACCTCCAGGGATGGCGAATCCACCCCCTCCCTGGGCAGCCTCTTCCAATGTTTGATAACCCTTTTGGTGAAAAAATGTTTCCTAATATCCAATCTAAACCTCGCCTGGCATAACTTGAACCCATTTCCTCTCGTCCTATCACTTGTCACCAGGCAGAAGAGGTCACCCCTACCTCTCTACACCCTCCTTTCAGTTAGTTGTAGAGAGTGATAAGGCTTTGGTTCCCCCTTCCCAATACTCGAAGCTGTTTCCCATGCCTGGCTCCAACGGGGAGCTGCTCCTTAGTGGTTTATTCCTTACTATAGGCAGAAGCAGCTGGAGGACATCCTGGTCCTGGCGAAACAGTTCCACGAAACCACGGAGCCCGTGTCAGACTGGCTGTCGGTGACGGAGAAGAAACTGGCCAACTCGGAGCCCATCGGTACCCAGACTGCCAAAATCCAGCAGCAGATCAGTCGGCACAAGGTAGGACCCGTGCGTGACCGGGAGCTGCTGGGGGAGGCGGTTGGTGGCAGGTCCCACTCAGGTGGGTGTTTGTGCCACGGCGAGGGGGGGTTTGGCACGAACAGGTATTGGATGAGTCGCCCGGGCTGCTTTATGTACAGAGAAGGCTGCGAACCGTAACCCACCCGTGTGGGGACGTATTAAACTGTCTTTGCACTTCGCAGCGGATGTGTCTGGCTCCGGATAGGAAAACCATTCCTGTTCTTGTGTTTCTTTTAAACCTTTTTTATTATGATGCGGTTTGCCCATTCACGGGTGGGTTTCGTGCCTCCTTCATTCCTTCAGTTGCATTCATTGTTTCTGTTTTCCCTTTTATGTTGTGTTTTTTTGGTTTTTTTTTGGTTTGTTTTTTGTTTTTTTCTTTTTTTTTTTTAATCCATTTTTTTTCACTCATTTTCCTTTCTGTTGTCCATTTTATCCTCCCGGCATTCAGGCTCTAGAGGAAGAGATAGAAAGCCACGCGGCCGACGTGTCTCGGGCGGTCGGTGTCGGGCAGTCCCTCTCCTCCCTGAGCTGTGCCGCCGAGCGGAGGCTGCTGGCAGAGAAGCTAGACTCTCTGCAGACCCGCTACGGCGAGGTCCACGACCGGTGCTGCCGGAAGGCAGCGCTGCTGGATCAGGCGCTGTCTAACGCCAGGCTCTTTGGGGAGGAGGAGGTGGAAGTGCTCAACTGGCTGGCTGAGGTCGAGGACAAGCTCGGCTCGGTATCCGTAAAGGATTACAAACGGGACGTCCTGCAGAAGCAGCATGCCGACCAGCTGGTATTTTCCATTTTCTTCCATGTTTATGTTGTTTATTTTGTTGCGTTTATCTGGGTTTATTTTCGTTTCTGGCCTGACTTTAATTTTGCAACGCTCGTTCCACGGCTGCTTCTCTTCTGGGCTTGGAGAAGCGTAAAGAGATTTCATGTGTTGAAAACAATCATTGCGGCCCCAAAAATGGGTTTCCCGGGGTGGGGAGAAACTTCAAATGATTCGTTTGAACAATGTCTGAGCAAGCTTGGCCACCCCGTGCCTTTAGAAAGCTGGATGCTGTTTCCGAGAATGAGAGCTTGAAACGCCTGGTGGGTTTTCCGAGCTGGGCTGGCCACCGAGGAAGCCGTCTGCTTCCTCTCCCCAGGGGCCGGGCGAGCTCTTTTCAAGAGTGAGGTTACGTCTAATACAAGGGCAAGTTCTTTGGTAGCACATATCATGGCATCACAGGATGGTTTAGGTTGGAAGGGACCTTGAAGATCATCCAGTTCCACCCTGCTGCCCTGGGCAGGGACACCTCCCACCAGCCCAGGTTGCTCCAAGCCCCGTCCAACCTGGCCTTGAACACCTCCAGGGATGGGGCAGCCACAGCTTCTCTGGGCAATTTGTTCCGTATCTAACGTGTCAGGATGGATTTGCTCTAAGATTTGAGCCTTTGGGTCCCAGAAGTCCCAATAAGTCCCGTAGTAGTAGGAGGATGGCTGGACAAGTATCAGCTCTGTTGTCCACCCTTCCCATGCTCGGTAGGAGCAGTTCGTGCTCTCCGTAGCGTCTCTGGCCGGCAGGACGTGGGGACCTGCCTGCAGGAAGGTAACCACAATCTGCTTTTCTCTCCAGGCTTTGAATGAGGAAATTGTGAACAGGAAGAAGAACGTGGACCAAGCCATTAGAAACGGGCAAGCTCTCCTGAAGCAAACCACAGGTAACACGAAGATCTGGGCGCGCTCTGGCCCGTGGTGGGGTGGTCTGGGAAGCCCCCCATCCTCTGGGTAGTCCGTGCTCTGCAGTGATACGTTGTTTGGGGGAGGATGGTCTCCCTCGGGTCTAATTTCCTTTTGGATACTCCCAAAGTAGCTGTGTCGCATCCAGACCTGGATGCCGAGCCACGAACGCTCCGGCTTAATACGTGGTGGGACTTGGTTGGTCCCAAATACCAACCCCGCGGCTTCGTGAGCGGGTGATTCCCACCGCCGGCGCGGTGATGCTGAGCGCTGAGCAGCCCTGCGACGCGAGGGAGGGTTTTCTCATTGCATCCAGCTGCTAAATCACATGGAAAGAGGTTAAAAATACACCCAGCCCTTTCCTAATATTGCTTTCCCATACTGAGCAGTTGTTGCTGTTGCCACGTGGGTGTGAGTTTGTGTTTACGAGTGGGAAGAAAGGTCGGGGCGATGCATTTCCTTCAGATGTGGTCTGCTCGGAGCAGATGTAGAGACCTCTGTCCTTGTGGGAGCTGTGTAGCAGGAAGAGCGATTACAAAGAATTTGGCTTGCAGTTTCTCGTCCTCTCGGAAATAGCAGTAAAGAGGGAACTGGACCTTTTTTTTTTTCTTGGAGCTGCCACACGTTAGTTGAGAACTGAGCGGTGGTGGCTTTGGGGCTTGTGGCAACGCCAGGCGTCGCAGCACGCTCCCATCCCACGCCAGGGAGGAGGTGGCCATTACTCTGGCTGGTAGAAGACATCATCTACTCTGAGAGCAGCTCCTTGGCTGTAAAACTAGTGCTGAGTTGCACCGATATAAAGAAAAGTGAGACTGAAATCAGCTATTTAAAACGGGGGGGAGGAGGGCGGGTGGTTCCTTAAACCTTCCTGCAGCCCCCCCAGCCCAGCGTCATTTGCCCCTCGCTGCTGTCTCGCAGGGGAGGAGGTGTTGCTGATCCAGGAGAAGCTGGATGGAATTAAGACCCGCTATTCGGACATCACCGCCGCCAGCTCCAAGGCGCTGCGTACGCTGGAGCAGGCGCGGCAGCTGGCCACCAAGTTCCAGTCCACGCACGAGGAGCTCACCAGCTGGATGAGCAAAGTGGAGGACGAGCTGGCTTCCAGCGGGGGACAGTCCCCCGCCGGCGAGCAGATACCCCAGTTCCAGCAGAGGCAAAAGGTGGGGGCCGGCGGAGCAGCACCGGGGGGACGGGGACGTTGGGGTGGGAGTTTTGAGAGGTTGGGGAGGAGCTGGAGAGGGATGTAACCTGCTGAGCTGCTGAGAAGGACACGTGTCTGTGGGTGCCTTCCACAGGAGTTGAAGAAGGAGGTGATGGAGCACCGGCTCATCCTGGACACAGTGAACGAGGTGAGCCGAGCTCTCCTGGAGCTGGTTCCCTGGCGAGCCCGCGAGGGGCTGGATAAGCTCGTGTCGGACACCAACGAGCGCTACAAGCTGGTGAGCGACACCATCAAGCAGAGGGTGGAGGAAATCGATGCTGCTATTCAGAGGTCTCAACAGGTAATTTAATCACCCCGCCGGAGGCTGATGGGTTTTCTTGGGAGAGCGGGAGCGAGCGGCTCGGCACCGCTCCAGCCTGCGTGATGGCGGTGGGAGGGGCAGCAAGCACAGCCCGGCAGGAGGGCCGAATCCCATCAGGAATGCCAAGAAACGCACGGGCCCCACCAGCGGCGTGTGGCAGCGGGGCTGGTTCCTGACCCGTCCCGTTGCGTGTGGTTTGGATGGGATAACTCCCGGGCAGCGCCGTGTTATCCCGCTTTCGCTTGCGTGGGTGATGTAGATGGTGCGAAACCGATGACAGGTGACTTTCAGACCTGGAAAAACGTCATCTCCTGTTGTGATAGCTCGGGGATTTGTTCCAGGCGAGCAGTCCTCTCAGAAAAGGCTCGTTCTGCACGGACTGGAGGCTCGGGGCGCTGTGAATAACTGCCCTCGCTGGCTTTGAGCGCCGACTCCACGGAGTTGAATGCACGAGCAAAATGATGGTGTGAAATAGGTGTCCTTTTCCTTCCAAACTGGAAGAGGGCAGGTTTAGATTGAACATTAGGAAGAAGTTTTTCACTGTGAGGGTGGTGAGGCACTGGCACAGGTTGCCCAGAGAGGTTGTTGAGGCCCCATCCCTGGAGGTGTTCAAGGCCAGGCTGGACGTGGCCTTGGGCAACCTGGTCTGGTGGGAGGTGTCCCTGCCTATGGCAGGTGGGTTGGAACTCGATGATCTTCAAGGTCCTTTCCAACCTAAACCATTCTATGATTCTATGATTCCTTGTGGGCAGGGAGGGTGCGGAGAAGGGTGGCTGCTGCGCCGTGCCCTGCTGTGCTGAGCACCTGCGGTGCAGTGGTGCTCTGTGCCCCAAAACCACCTGCAGGAGCTGTGGGATGGCAGCGGCTGCTCCTCTCGGAGGGGAGTGTCAGTCAGAAACCTGTGTCCACCCCAGTGTCCCTTCTTAGAATCATAGCATGGTTTGGATTGGAAGGGACCTTTAAAGGCCATCTAGTCCGAACCCCCTGCCCTGGGCAGGGACATCTGCAACTAGACCAGGTTGCTCCAAGCCCTGTCCAACCTGACCTGGAATGGTTCCAGGGATGGGGAATCCACCACCTCTCTGGGCAACCTGGGCCAGGGGCTCACCAGCCTTATTGTAAAAATATTCTTACTTATATCTAGTCTAAATTTTCCCTCTTTCAATTTAAAACCCTCACCCTATAGCTCCACTCCCTGATCAAGAGTCCCTCCCCAGCTCTCCTGGAGCCCCTTTAGGGACTGGAAGGGGCTCTGAGGTCTCCCCGGAGCCTTCTCTTCTCCAGGCTGAACACCCCCAACTCTCCCAGCCTGTCCTCCCAGCAGAGGGGCTCCAGCCCTCGCAGCATCTCCGGGGCCTCCTCCGGCCCCGCTCCAGCAGGTCCATGTCCTTCTTGTGCTGAGGACTCCAAAGCTGGAGGCAGCACCGCAGGGGGGTCTCCCCAGAGCAGAGGGGCAGAACCCCCTCCCTCACCCTGCTGGCCACGCTGCTGGGGATGCAGCCTGGGATGCCAGTGGCTTTCTGGGCTGCCAGCGCACATTGCCAGCTCATGACCACCTTTTCATCCACTGGTACCCCGGGTCCTTCTCAGCAAGGCTGCTCTCCATCCCTTCATCCCCCAACCCGTATGGATAGAGTGGTTGTCCCATCCCAGCCTTCTCCTCCGTGGCTGTGCACACCCAGGCAAGGCGGTCATTCCCCGCATCCCGCTGGGTCCCCCCCATGTCTCCCACCATCCCCAACTTGCCGTGTGCTCCATCCCGGCTGCCCATCGCTAACCTGCTCCTCCTGTCCTCTCCCGTGTCCCAGTACGAGCAGGCGGCCGACGCCGAGCTGGCCTGGGTGGCCGAGACCAAGCGGAAGCTGATGGCTCTCGGTCCCATCCGCCTGGAGCAGGACCAGACGACGGCTCAGCTGCAGGTGCAGAAGGTACGTGCACGCTCGCTGCCGGGGGACAGGGCGGGCAGTGAGGGGGGATGTGGTTTGGGTGAGGGGCTGGGGTTTCAGAGGGGGAAAGGAAGCTTTACCCTGAGGTTTCATAGACTGGTCAGGGTTGGAAGGGCACTCTGGAGATCATCTCATCCAACCTCCCTGCCAGAGCAGGGGCACCTCCAGCAGTGGCACAGGATGGTGTCCAGGCGGGTTTGGGATGGCTCCAGAGTGGGAGACTCCCCCACCTCTCTGGGCAGTCTGTAAGTGGTTCGTGGTGCTGAGCCCAGAGCACCAGGAGAAACGCAACGCTTGGTAGGTAAAAGGGGAAAAAAAAATGAGGGAGAAAGAGGATTTAGAGAAATGAAGCGTTGGTCTTCTACAGGAAGAAGCCTCCTGTCCGTTTGCAGGGGCCGAAAGCTTTGCAGTGGCCGGTGAGGGCTGGGTGGGTGCTCCTGCGTGGACTCCCCCCGAGAGAGAGCCGCTCCTTCCGAAGGCTCTCCCTGTGGCCGCCGGAGCGAGCTCTGCCCGGGTCCTGCAGCGGGAAGGGTTTACAGAAATGTATATATTGATTAATGAGGGCGCTTTTACATTTCGCTTTATGCTCATTGTTCCGTGCGGTGGGGGACTCCTCGTTTCCCTCCCGGCAGCCAGACGTGGAACAAAGAGACGCTGGGGTGGTTTTTGGGTGGGTTTTTTTTCTATCTTTGAGATGAGCTCATGCCTGAAAGAACGTGCACTTTAAATAAATGGCCCTTTTCTTCTCTTACCAGCCTCGGCAACCAGAGCTGCGTACAGGCTCATTGGATTTTTTTAAAAAAAAAAAGAAAAAAAGAAAAATTAGACTTTGTTATAAGGGAGGGGGACTGAAACATCGAGCATTAAGTGAAATTGAGCTCGGCTTGGCTTCCTGCTGTTAATAACGTGGACTTTGGGAATGGGAAAGTTATTGGTTAAGGGGGTTAACGCGTTCGCAAAGGAACGGATGGTGGAGCTTTTCCTCCGGTGAGGACCCTGGGTGTGGAAGTTGACTGATACCTCATTTTACGAGCCCTTGTCAGGCCTTTGAAAGCGAGGGGTTGATGTAGATGAGTCATGAGAAAAACATGCAGTAATCTGCATTTTCAGCCAGGTTTTCAGGGTGCTACGGGACGCTTGTGCTGAGTTTTGCGCGGTCTCTGCGGCGCTGAGCTCTGCCCGCTGCAGCTGGCGCAGGCAGGAGGGTCCCGCGGATGCGCTGGGGGGAGAGGTTGGGCTCAGCTCTGATTTCTTTTCCTTTCTTTGGCCGTTTCCTTTCGGCAGGCTTTTTCCATCGACATTATTCGGCACAAAGACTCTATGGATGAACTGTTCAGCCAGCGCAATGAGATCTTCGGGACGTGCGGGGAGGAACAAAAAGCTGTTCTCCAGGTGGGTCTTCCTCTGCTATTTGCTACGACGGGGGGGGACAGAGAGGGGAGAGGGGCGAACGCTCGGCTCTCACACGGGCTGAAGTCGTGTAAAATTACTCCATCTTTGGTAATTCCCACCAGCGTTAGCAGAAATCTCTTTACATTTATTACTCTCCTTTATTGCGTATTTTTATTGCAGTGTTTGGGGATAGCGGAGGTTTCTGAGGCTGCTTTAATTGGAATTACAGCTCGCGCGCGTGGAAGGGCCACCAAAGGCATCTCCCGCTCTTCCAGCTCGCGGCCTGCAGCTGGTGCTTCTCCTGGGCCCTTTCCCATCCCTCGCTATGGCCCTCCTCCCTCTCTTTTTAGGAGAAAACCGAGTCCCTGGTGCAGCAGTACGAAGCCGTGAGCCAGCTCAACTCGGAGCGCTACGCTCGCTTGGAGCGCGCCCAGGTCCTGGTCAACCAGTTTTGGGAGACCTACGAGGAGCTGAACCCGTGGATCGAGGAGACGCAAGCCCTCATCTCCCAGCTGCCCCCGCCGGCCATCGATCACGAGCAGCTCAAGCAGCAGCAGGAGGACATGAGGGTAAGAGGACGCGGCGTTTGCACCTCCCGCACCGGTGGTTCCTCTACCTTAAACGGAGGCGCAGCGCTCACAGGGGCGAGAGCACATTTTTTATGAATTTTTCTGATTTTTTTTTTCCCCATTCTCTTCTTTTTGGGGATCCTGGCTGTGTCATACGAGCGTGCCGTGAGCGTACCATGTGGAAATCACTACTTGGAGCACTTCATGCTAAAATACAGATTGCACCCAAGGGAGCCTGGCTGCCTTCGGCTCTCCTGCTTGATTGTAGCAGGGAAAACTGCTTTCTGCTTTTAGGGTAGAGAGCTGCAAAGCGAGTTTTCTCAGCGGTGTCCCCCCCCTGTAGGGCTGTGGGGAGGGTCAGGAACCGGCCGTGCCGGGGAAGGACCCGTGCCGGGCGATGTGCCGGCACGTGCCGAGCCGTGGCCATGTTAGGAAGAGCCGAGTGCCATGTGCTTGGCAGATGTTGGGTCAAGAAATCGGCGGTGGGAGTTCGCTACCAGATACGATCGCTGCTCTTGGAGTGTTGCGTGAGATAAATAGGCAGTGGCTTTCAATAGATTTCTAAACAAGTATCTTTTTTTTCCCCCCTCCTATTCCCTAGCAACTGAGAGAGTCCATTGCTGAACATAAGCCTCATATCGACAAGCTGCTGAAAATCGGACCGCAGCTCAAGGACCTCAACCCCGAGGAAGGGGAGATGGTGCAGAAAAAATACTCGACGGCTGAGGCCATGTATGCCAAAATCAAGGAGGAGGTGTGCCAGCGGGCTCTCGCCCTGGACGAAGCCGTCTCGCAGTCCACCCAGGTACGCCAGGGTGCGAAGGAGCCGAGTCGTCTTCTCGCAGTCCCCTGGGGAAGCCACGTGCTTTGAAACGTGGTTTTATTCCGAGTGTTACAACCGTAAAACCCTTTATAAGGCACAGCGTGGTCAGACACCTCCAGGGTAGTTTCCTGCCGCTCAGCGCTGGCTGCGAAAGGAGGGGTGAAAGCGGTTGAATCTTGACATAGTATAAATAGGGTAATAAATTTTTACAGCCTCAGTAATGATGTTCAGTCAAAGGGGCTGTTTTGGCATCCGCCCAAGGTTGGAAGGCCCCGGAGAGCCTCTTTAAGGAGCTTGGAGAGATAAGTTTCATTTCTGATAAGCTGTGTGTGCAGCGAACCTCCACACGGGATCCTTTGTGTGGGAGAGTTAATGGTCATCTCCAGGGTCTGGGCACCTCCGGAGAAGGTCGGTGACTGCAGGAGCAGAGATATGCGAGGAAAGGCAGAGGCTGTAGGTGCTAAAGTCCAGAAAGGGGGTGAAGAGTTTTCTGCTGCTGAGGGTTTATGACCCCCAGTTACGTTTCGTTTCACCCCGTGTTACCGTAGCACAGTTGGTTTTTGTCACGTCTGGGTGTTTATTTTTTTTTATTCCTGTATTGTGTAGTCACTTCTCTTGGTTTGCACTTGTATTAACTCCGAGTTTTTCCCCCCTCCGCATCCCCCTCCCGTCTCATCTCTCACTCCCATTGTGGAATGTGTTATCTGTGTGTGTTGCTGCCTGTGCCCGTCCTCCCCACATGGTCCCATTTCATTCTTGTGTTGACTGCGTCCCACCATTGCAGATTACGGAGGTAAGCCCCGCCGCCACACATCTTCTTCATTTACGCTCTTTCTTTGGGCTGTTCCTACTTTACACCCAGACTTATTTCTGGTCCACGCACAGCTCAGCAGAACATGCTTAAAAATTAACTCTTGGGGGCCTCGAAATCACGTTTCTGAGATGGCTTTCGTTGCGTTGCTGCCTGGTCTCAGCCGTGGCCGGCTTCCGCTGGGAATGCTTCCTGCAAAGCAGAGGTTTTGCTTTCGGAGCGGTTTACACCGATGCACGGAGCTTTTCTGCTCTCGCTGGACTTGCCGGTTTGCTCCTGCTTCGTTGGCTGAGCCAACGCATCTCCCGTCAACTTTGCACCGGGCGCCCCTCTCCTCTCTGCTCTCAGAGCCCGCGACTCGGCCGACGCCAGCGCCGGTGTCCCGCGGAGAGGGACCTGAGCTGGCAGCCGGAGCGCAGAGCTCTCCTTCTCACCAGCAGAGATGGTTTGGGATCCTTAAGGCCAAAGTTGACTTTTCTTTTCGAAAAAGAATAGCAAGAAACCCTGCTAGACCCCCCCCTCCCTCTCTCACTCTTGGCTTTTGTGGTTCTGCTTTTGGCGAAGCCCCGGCTCCGTGGCACCTCGCTCCTCCCTGTGTGCATGCAGCCTTCCGCCATGTCCCGCTGCCCCTGCCGGGCTGCTTCTCCTGCCGGCATCGCACCCCGCGGGGATGTCCATCGGCACCAAACACGGGCGCTTTTCCAGCGGCGTCTTTGCGCTGACGCTCGAACAACCGGGATGGGGTCGTCTCGCCCCGCTGCCCCTCCGCGAGAAGTGGGGCGGCGGTCCAAAAAAAACCCAAAAAACCAAAAAAACCCCAAAAAACAACAAAAAAAGTGAATTTTATAGGGTTGAATCCGGCGACAGGTCGCTGCTGTGTTTGGTTGGCGGTTGCTCGGTGGGGCTGTGGGGCTGCCGGAGGGTTTGAGGTGGTGCGGCGCAGGGAGGCAGCGGCAGGCGCGGACAGGAGGCTGCAGGGTTAACTGCCGTCGCAGGCGATGTTTGTCCTCGCCGCGAGGCCGCTGGGTGCTGCGCTGAGGGCTCTTGCGCGCGCGGGGAGCGCCGCCGCGGTGCTTAATCTCGTCTCGCCCGCCCTAATGGATGTGCTCTTCTCCAGTTCCACGATAAGATCGAGCCCATGCTGGAGACGCTGGAGAGCCTCTCCTCCCGCCTGCGCATGCCGCCCCTCATCCCCGCCGAGGTCGACAAGATCCGGGAGTGCATCGGCGAGAACAAAAACGCCACGGTGGAGCTGGAGAAGCTGCAGCCCTCCTTTGAGGCTCTGAAACGCCGCGGGGAAGAGCTGATCGGGCGGTCGCAGGGAACGGACAAGGACCTGGCAGCAAAAGGTATCTCTGGGTGGATTTAACAGGAGGTGCTTGCTGGACTGGTGGCACTGCCCACCTTCTCCTAACCCAAACCATGGCTCCATCACAATGGGGGAAGACTTTGGTGTCCAAGGGGTGTATTTTGGAGGGTCTCCTGGCCTTAGGAGGAAGGATGCGTCCTCTGCATGCAGATATCTGGTGCCTTCTTCCATCTGGAGCAGACAGGGTGGTATCGGCCAGAGCAGAAAGACGTGTTTGTGGCTGCTCAGGCAGAAGTTTGAGCTCAGCCGAGCTGAGCCGTCACCCTGAGCTGGTCTCTTGTGGCAACCGTTGGTGGCCCCTGTGAAATGATTTGTTGGTGTCGATTCAGCGTCTAATGGAGGGAAGGAACATCCCCGGCACAAAAAGACCTGTCACCGCGATTGGCACTAATTGGCACCTTCCTTGGCAGCTCAACAGCCAGCTCATGGACTGAGCGAGCGTAGACTTCACGCTAGAGGTGGCCAGAACAGAGGTTCGTTGGAGGAGAGTGTGTGGGCAAATTTGCCCTGAGCTTGCCTGCACATAAATAAAGGCTTTATTTCTGCAAGCTGGAGTTTCTCATGTCCCTCAGTATCTCTGAGTTAATGCTCTGATGGTCCTGGTCATCTTTAATTCCCATTTGAATATTCTGTTGGCTGTTTCTAAGTGGGAAGCGTTTGCAGAATGCTTTCGAGTTGTGGAAAGGTTTCCTCCTTCACTGTAGTGATAGGACGAGGGGGAATGGCTTTAAACTGGAAGAGGGCAGGTTTAGATTGAACATTAGGAAGAAGTTTTTCACTTTGAGGGTGGTGAGGCACTGGCACAGGTTGCCCAGAGAGGTTGTTGAGGCCCCATCCCTGGAGGTGTTCAAGGCCAGGCTGGACCTTGCCTTGGGCAACCTGGTCTGGTGGGAGGTGTCCCTGCCTATGGCAGTGGGGTTGGAACTCGATTATCTTCAAGGTCATTTCCAACCTAAACCATTCTATGATTCTATGAATGTTTTCCTTTCCTTCCTTAGTAATCCAGGATAAGCTGGATCAGATGGTCTTCTTCTGGGAAGACATCAAAGCTCGAGCGGAGGAACGTGAAATGAAGTTCCTTGATGTCCTGGAACTCGCAGAGAAGTTCTGGTACGACATGGCAGCCCTCCTGACTACCATCAAAGACACGCAGGACATCGTTCACGACCTGGAGAGCCCAGGCATTGACCCCTCCATCATCAAGCAGCAGGTGGAAGCGGCAGAGGTGAGGACTGTGGGGCTGCACCCCTGTATGGAACTTGGCTGCACCCAGCTTGTGAGCTAAACTGGGGTGGAGCTTAGATATGAGCATGGCCAGAGGTGGCTGTAAAACAGTTTTGTAGGCAGTCGGATTACGAAATGGTATTTCCGTCGCGATTTGGAACTACAAGGGAAAAACCAGAAGTGTATTTCACATATCCCTCCCCACCACCACCGTCCCCCGTTCCCGACGAGGAAATGATGCTTAAAGCGCTTTGTCTGCTCCTGTTTTGGGAAGCTTATCAAGCGTGTGGTCAGAGCTGTGTGCCCACTTGTTTTGAGCGATGTGGAAGCGTGCGCGGTTCGGCTCCCAGGCTGAGCGGAAGGCATCTGAGTGCTGTCTGGCGTGGGAAGTGTAGAGGGAGATTTGGGTTAGACCCGAGAGAAGCGTGAAGCTGGATGGGCTTGGGTTTGCGTGGTGGTGTTTGGTCGTTTCAAATAAGTGGTGAAATCCGCTTCAGGTGGGTTTGACTTGACGTGGACCTTAGGGAGCAGGGATGTTTCTTCATGCTTTGCTACGTTTGTCCTTGTTATTTCCTTTTTATAACCCTTCTGACTTTGCTTTGCAACTTTTGAGTCTCAAAAACTAAATCCTATGTTGACAAAAACACCTCCTTGTGAACAGTACGTCTCTTGTAAACAACTCCTTCAGCCCGGCAGCTCAGGCACACGTCGAGCTAAATAGAGGTGTTCTTATTTTAGTTCCCCCAAACAGCGGCATTGCCACAGCGGGCAGAGGTGGGAGAGGACCAGGTTGGTGGTGGCCATGCTGGTGGGCAGGACGGCCATCTGCTCGCGGCGTAACCTGGTCCTGGTGTCAGGCTGTTGGCCGGGCTGAAGGCACCAGAGCGGGGAGGACTCGCCGTGCTTTAGCCCTCCTGTTGATGGGGCAGTTTTGGAAGAGCATTTAATAATAACCATTTTTCTTTTGTCGCCGTGTTACATGCAGACTATTAAAGAGGAGACGGATGGCTTGCACGAAGAGCTGGAGTTCATCCGGCTCCTTGGAACTGATTTAATTTTTGCCTGTGGCGAAACTGAGAAACCAGAAGTGAAGAAGAGCATTGATGAGGTAGGAAAAGCAGTTGCCTCTCCCTCCTTCAGATAAAATCAGGCAGGAGCAAGTGGGAGCTCTGGTAGAAGAGCCTAACGAATTTTGTGGGCAACTGTGGGCATCTGTGTTCCGCAGATGAACAACGCCTGGGAAAATCTGAACAAAACGTGGAAGGAGAGGCTCGAAAAGCTGGAAGAAGCCATGCAGTCGGCTGTGCAGTACCAAGATACGCTTCAAGTAAGAGGCAGGGCTGTTTGTGTGGGGCGGGTGGACCTTGGGAACACCACTGCGAGTCCTCTCCCCGGAGCTGTACTGGGATTTGCACTAATGGAAAGCAGAAAAAGTCTCCTGGGCGAGTGTTTGGAGCCTCTGTCAGAGCCCGAGCTCGACAACCAGCTCCAAGGAAAAGCAGATATTTGACTGCATTTGTCTTCCCCAAATCTCTTCGTTTCTGCACGGAGCAGCAGGATGAGCCTGGCTGCGCTCCGGTCCTTCTCTTGGAAGCAGGAGAAGGGGAGGAAGGAGGCTGCGAAAGCGTGTGCTGGCCGAGTGGGCATCTCTGCCCCGAAAGACCAAGTTTCGTGGTTGCGGGGTGATGGAGGCACCAGCCCCGTTTCCCCGACCAGCTGCGGGGGGAGCGCGCTTTGCCGTTCCCTCTGCTCACGGTGTCTGCTCTCCTTCCAGGCCATGTTTGACTGGCTGGATAACGCCGTCATCAAACTCTGCAACATGTCTCCTGTCGGCACTGACCTCAACACGGTTAAGGAGCAAATGAACGAGATGAAGGTACGCGGGCGGAGCGGGACCGGTTCTCCCGTGCTTGCTGCGCATCGCAGAGCTCGCGCTCCAGTGATTCATTTTGTTCTGGTTTTTGTCCTGCTTGTTTTGGCAGGAGTTTAAAATGGAGGTTTACCAGCAGCAGATTGAGATGGAAAAGCTTAATCACCAAGGTGAACTGATGCTAAAAAAAGCTACGGATGAGACAGACAGAGACATCATAAAGGAACCACTGACAGAGCTGAAACATCTCTGGGAGAATTTGGGCGAGAAAATTGCTCACAGACAGGTAGAGAGAAGATCTGGGCTCTCGCAAGTGCGGGGTTGAAACTCGCTGGGATGCTCCACCTGCTTCCTGACTTAAACTTCCCTTTTTCCATCCCTGTCCTTGCCCAGCATAAGTTGGAAGCCGCTCTCCTGGCGCTCGGCCAGTTCCAGCACGCGTTGGCGGAGCTGATGGCCTGGCTGACCCACACCGAGGAGCTGCTCGACGCGCAAAAACCCATCAATGGAGACCCAAAAGTCATCGAGGTTGAACTTGCGAAGCACCACGTGAGTACTCCCGCTCCAGGGCCATTTTTAGTCTCTTCCCATGGCAGGATTTTATTTCTCGTGAAGGGTTTGAGGTAGTTCGAGTCCATGAGAGCGTGCAGGAATTAACAAGGGGTTTTAGAGAGGTGTCCAACGTTTGCCCAATGCATCTCCTGTAGGTGCTGAAGAACGATGTCCTGGCCCACCAAGCGACTGTGGAGACGGTGAACAAAGCAGGCAACGAGCTGCTGGAGTCGAGCGCAGGGGACGACGCCAGCAGCCTGCGAAACCGCCTGGAGAAGCTGAACTCCTGCTGGGAGTCGGTGCTGCAGAAGACGGAGGAGAGGGAGCAGCAGCTCCAGTCCACGCTCCAGCAGGTCGGGGAGACGCGTCGGGGGTCCCCTCCCCGTGCAGTGGATTGCTGCTGAGGGTCCGCTTCCCCCTTCGCTTTGGGGGGAAATGAAGGGGGAAAGAGTTAGGGAGACACTGGGATTTTTTTAATGCACGTTTTTCACGTAACTCTTAGTCCTGGAGCGGTTCGGCGCCCGCCCGGAAGCACGGCGGGGACCGGGCCCGCCCGCGCGGTTAAGGATATCTCATGTAAAACCCTCCTTAACGCGCTGGTGCATCCAGCTCTGCCTCTTTATCTGGTTTTGAAGCGAACACAGCGTTAACCCTGGCGCATGATCAATGGTGGCTGATGTCATCTGATCCGTGGCCGATTATATGTTCCCGAACAGGCCCAGGGTTTCCATGGTGAGATTGAAGACTTCCTCCTGTGGCTAACGAGGATGGAGAGCCAATTGTCGGCATCGAAACCCACAGGAGGTCTGCCAGAAACTGCCCGGGAACAACTCAATGCCCACATGGTAATTTCTTAGGAGAGATTTTTAGTGCTTTTAATTCAGCCAGCTCCTGTCTGTCAAATATCGGCATCCAAACGTCTCCCTTCTGTGTCTGATGGGAAGAAGAGCGCTTCTCTGCTCTCTTCCGACTGATAATTTTGCACTTGATGCCTGGGACAAGCGTCACGACGCTTTAACCACCTTTCTCTGCTCAAAGTGTCACACTGCTGTCACTTCGCTGCCCGCCCCGAACCTAATTTTCTCGTCACCCCGAGTCGCTTTGAGCCGTTGCCCCTCTCTCGGCTCTTCCTTCATCTAACGTGCCGGTGGTGCCTCCCTCGCAGGAGCTGTACAGCCAGCTGAAGGCCAAGGAGGACGTCTACAGCCAGCTGCTGGCCAAGGGGCGACTGATGCTGCTGAACCGCGACGACTCTGGCTCCGGCTCGAAGACGGAGCAGAGCGTAGCGCTGCTGGAGCAGAAATGGTGCCTGGTCAGCACCAAGATGGAGGAGAGAAAGGTAGTGGTGATGGAGAGATGCCGCCCACCCTTACCCCGTGAGCGGCTCTGACGGCACTCGCTCCCTGCTTTGCTGCTCGGCTTTCCCGGGAGGGATGGAGCGGGTCGGGGTGGAGGAGAGGGCTGGGGGGGGTTGTTTTGGTTTTTTGTAGACAAGCTCTCTCGTGGTCGCACAGGTCGAGTTTGTCTTTCAGACGGTGCTGTCTGAGCACCAAGCTGCTTTCTTTTTTTTTTTCTTCTGAATAGTCATCAGAGTTGGTGAAATCACACAAAAAATGAGAGTAGGATTGTGTTTTGGGTTAATTTAGAGGAGAGGTGGGAAGAAAGCTCCCGCGGCTCTGAAAGGCAGGCTTTGTTGGTCCTCTGCGAGACAGCGGGCCAAATCCTCCTCCGAGCTGCCCCCGTCCGAGGCTTTTGGCTGGGGATGAGATAAAACAAGGGACGCGGTGGCCTCAGCCCAGAATAAATTTGCGGTGCTGCAGCTGTTACCGTCGAAATATCATCCACCTCATTTACCGAGCCGCTCTCCCCGTGGCGATCCCTTTCTCGGGAAGCTGAGGGTGACGCAGCTGCTCGTGTGTCGATGAAGGTCTCCCCTTTCAGCGGCAATTCCTGTTTGGAAAGAAAGCGGTGGCTTTCACTGAAACCCCTTCCCCTTGGTAAACAAGTCGCGTTCCCGGGCTGAGGCGATGAGGTTCCTGCTAAGAGGGACGTTTCGGCAGGGACACAAAGGCCACCTCTGTCTGCGAAACCGCAGAGCGTGAGCTCTCACCCTCCGTGTTGTGTTGTTTTTTTCCCCCCCCTTCTCCCTTTCTCCCTCCCCGCTGCGGCAGGCGAAGCTGGAGGAAGCGCTGGCCCTGGCCACGGACTTCCAGAACTCTCTCCAGGACTTCATCAACTGGCTCACGTTGGCCGAGCAGAGCCTGAACATCGCGCCCCCGGCCAGCCTTATCCTCAACGCCGTGCTGGCCCAGATCGACGAGCACAAGGTACGGGTGCCGCGACCACCCAACGGCTCCCCAGGATGGAGGGTGGCACCTCATCTCCCCTGCGCCCACGGGCTGCTCACAGGCATGTCCAGCTCCCTGGCAGATGAAAGGACATCTTTGATGTTCACAGGTATTCGCCAACGAGGTGAACGCTCATCGGGATCGGATCATCGAGCTGGATCAAACTGGGAACCAGCTGAAGTTTCTCAGTCAAAAGCAGGACGTGGTGTTGATCAAGAACCTGCTGGTGAGCGTCCAGTCCCGCTGGGAGAAGGTCGTCCAGCGCTCGGTGGAGCGGGGACGGGCTCTTGATGATGCCAGGAAGCGAGCCAAGCAGGTGAGAAACGTGGGAAGGGTGCGACAGACCCTGAGGTACAGCCAGCCTTGGGAGACTGGAGGTCCCGAGACCAGAAGGGGACTGGGAACAAACGCCACCAGTGTTAAGTTCAGACTTGCTCCTGTTTTCTTTGCAGTTCCATGAAGCTTGGAAGAAACTGGTTGATTGGCTGGAGGATGCAGAGAATCACCTGGACTCAGAACTGGAGATTTCCAATGATCCAGACAAAATCAAGCTCCAGCTCTCCAAACACAAGGTAGAGCTTGGCCAAAGCAGGACTGGTGCTGGACACTGGGTGGAAGGGTCCTTTGTGGGGAGGGGGAGCAGGGCAACAGCTCCTCTGCCATTAAGACAGGGGAAAGGCATGTCCATGCCTACCGCTGCCATGGAAAACATTCAGCTGGGGATCTTCACAACCACCATGAATCTTCAGAGGGCCAAGGCCAGGCTTTCTGAAGCAGTTTTGTTTCCTCTCTGGTTCTCAGGAGTTCCAGAAGACGCTTGGGGGGAAGCAGCCTGTCTACGACACCACCATCAGGACGGGCAGAGCCCTCAAAGAAAAAGCCTTGCTTCCAGATGACACTCAAAAACTGGACAATTTACTGGGAGAAGTCCGGGATAAGTGGGACACAGTGTGCGGCAAATCTGTGGAAAGGTAAGTCCAGCCCCAACGTTGCACCAGCAGCGCTCCTTTGCTGAGGACTCTTGTCAAAGTGGAGAGCAGAGGAGGGGAGGCTGCGTGGGAGGCTGGACCTACACCACGAGGCAGTTCCACGTGGTGGTTGGAGGAGGTCACTGGGATGTGACAAAAGGAGGTGAGTTTGTTCACGGAAGTTCACAGGGATGTTTTGTTTTTCAGGCAACACAAGCTGGAAGAAGCCCTTTTGTTCTCTGGCCAGTTCATGGATGCGCTGCAGGCCCTGGTGGACTGGCTCTACAAGGTGGAACCCCAGTTAGCTGAAGACCAGCCTGTCCACGGTGACCTGGATCTGGTCATGAACCTGATGGATGCTCACAAGGTGAGAGCGCCTTTTCCAGCTCTTCTCTAGGACATGAGTGGGACTTGTCTTCCCCAAGAGCCAAAGGACGGAGGAGCCCGAGCTGGTGCCTTGCTGCAGAGCTGCGTGTCTCGCTGCTTTGCTTTGCTGTGGTGGACAAAGAGAGCAAAACTGGGGCAAACAAGCGGGAAGAAACATTTACGTTACTGGGAAGGTTACAGGAGCTGGAGCTCTCTTCTTCTGAGACGCTATCAGACAGATCTGTTGAGGGTTTAGTTTAGAAAAGGTGGCTGAACTTATAGTCTATGAACTTTGGTCTTGGCAGTTCTCTCCAGCGTGTCTTGGAGACTGGCGCTCCTGGGTTTGGATTAGGTCATATCTTGAAATGCCCAGATAGGGCAGCCAGAGCTCCTGGGCTAGAGCTTGCTTGTGCCAGGTCAGGACCACTTCTGCCAGGGTGAAAAGTTGGGGCTCCTACCCATGCATACCTACACCGAAACATGCTCAGGAGCTGCCTGCCCTCCCATCACGCCAGGTTGTGGCAGATCCCTGTTGTGGGTGCAAAACCCACATTCCAGACTATTTCAGATGTGCCCCCCTGTTTTTATTTTCCCCCCATGTGAAAAAAAAAACCACTGGGACTGACTGGCCCCACTCGGCTTCTGCCCTTTCTCCATCCAGGTCTTCCAGAAGGAGCTGGGAAAGCGCACGGGGACGGTCCAAGTGCTCAAGCGCTCCGGCCGGGAGCTCATCGAGAACAGCCGGGATGACACAACCTGGGTGAAGGTGCAGCTGCAGGAGTTGAGCAACCGGTGGGACACGGTGTGCAAGCTGTCCGTGTCCAAGCAAACCCGCCTGGAACAGGCCTTGAAGCAGGTGAGCAGAAGGCTACGGGTGGAAGTGGTCCTGGAGAGCTTTGCCTGGAGTGCAGGTTCGTGCCAGGAGGTCAACAGAAACCTCGGAGAAGAGGTTTTGCCCAGTGACTGACCTCCCGGCTGAGCAGGACACCCCAACCCTGCAGCAGTTACCAGTGAGAACTGCCAAGCGGTGGGTCGGTGTCCGTTATTTACTCAGTCTTTTCCCCAAAGAAGAGCCGATAAAGGCTGAGTTGAAAAGGGAGGATGAAAACATCTCAGCGATGTGCCCAGCGGGAACAGAGCGGTGATCAGGGACTGTGCCGGCTGGTGTGTGCTGGTGTCCAGTGCGAGAGAAAGACCTAGGCTGGAGTTAAAAAAAGACAAAAGGTCAAAGGCTCTTAAGTAGTTTTTAGGTCAAGTAGGCGATTTACGGAATAAACTGCCCGGGTGCCAAATTGGTCAGAACACAGGTCGTTGTGCTGTTTTTAAAAACATTTAGTTCTTCAGTGCAGCTGATGCCGAGGGGAGGGAAGTGCCCGGCCACCGCGCGACCCCTCTGCTGGTGCTGCACAAATCCAGCTGACAGACAGGGCGCTTTTCACAGAACCGTGGAAGATTTTGGGTTGGAAGGGACCTTAAAGACCACCCAGTGCCACCCCCCTGCCCTGGGCAGGGACACCTCCCACCAGCCCAGGTTGCCCCAAGCCCCGTCCAACCTGGCCTTGAACACTTCCACGGATGGGATATACCCCTTTTTAATTTGTTTTTGTTTTATCTGTTTTTAAAGTCCTTTTCAGTCTTTTGTCTCTCCAGCTCTTGACCATGAATGGAGCGGCCCATTCCAGGAGGAGGAGGGTTTAACGCCTGTGCTTTTGTCGCTGCAGGCAGAGGAGTTCAGGACAGCCGTGCACATGCTGCTGGAGTGGCTCTCGGAGGCAGAGCAGTCCCTGCGCTTTCGGGGAGCGCTTCCCGACGACGCCGAGGCGTTGCAGTCCCTCATTGACGCCCACAAGGTAGCAGGGAGCTCTGAAACGCAACCCGAGCAAAATTCGTGGGGGAGAATATTGCAAAATAATTCATTTGGGCCTTTCAGGAGTTCATGAAGAAAGTGGAGGAGAAGAGAGTGGACGTGAACGCGGCGGTGGGCATGGGGGAGGTCATCCTGGCCGCCTGCCATCCCGACTGCATCACCACGATCAAACACTGGATCACCATCATCCGAGCCAGGTTCGAGGAGGTGAGTCCACCGGGCTTTGTTCCAGGCTGGGGGTCAGAGGTGGTGGTGGACACCACTACCAAGGACGGCCATCGTTGCCCGTGGTGTTGGTTCCTGCCCCTGGTTTCCCACCCTGGGCTGATGGTTGTCTCTGCATTTCCAACAGGTTCTCACGTGGGCAAAGCAGCACCAGCAGAGACTGGAGTCTGCGCTTTCCGAGCTGGTGGCCAATGCAGAGCTTCTGGAAGAGCTCCTGGCTTGGATCCAGTGGGCTGAGACAACCCTGATCCAGCGGGACCAGGAGCCCATGCCACAAAACATTGATCAGGTCAAAGCCCTCATCTCCGAACACCAGGTGAGCCCAGTGCCCGACACGGTGGCACTCGGGAGAGGGGCAGAGGGGGGTTTTCCTGCCCCTCCATGGAGGAGGCATTGACTTCTCTTGGAAGATCCAAGCCAGTCTTTGGACCACGCATCCCCATCGCTGGTGCTTCATGCTCCCGTTTCCCCTATGGGTTTGGCATGTCCCAGCGAGGATCTGGAGCAACAGGAGACCAAAGCCATCTCGGAACTGCAAAGGTTTTCTTGTCCCTTCTGTTTTTTGACAGTCCTTTATGGAGGAGATGACACGGAAACAGCCAGATGTGGACCGGGTCACAAAGACGTACAAGAGGAAAGCTTCCGAGACCCCCCACGGGCCTTTCAGCGAGAAGTCCCGCAGCAACAGTACGTCTCCGCTCGATACGCAGCTTTCGCTGAAACACGCTACAGTGGGAGGAAATGAAACGCATAGGAAACTAATTACCTTTGATTGTCAATTAATAAGGCATCCTGCACTGACAGCCACCAGGAAGGCGGTTGAAACTTGTCGGGAGGGGAAAATCCAGGTGGCGTTTGCCCAAACGCCCGTGCCGGGGTGTGCTGCGCCGGGGGGAGCTCCTGCTGTCGCTGCTCTTCTCTTTCTCTCTGCGGTTGCTTTGTGATGAGGTTTTGGGGTCTTTTTTTTTTTTTATGTTGTTTCTTAATGCCGAAGTCCAATGTGAATTCCCCAGTGCAAAGGGAGCGCCAGGGGTGGTTGGGTGTCGAGCCATCCGTCACCCTGTCCTCCTGCCTGGGGCCACTGCGTCCCTCGGGAGAGCAGCCAGCGAGGCCGCGGGAGGTTTTCTATTTGAAAAATAAATAGTATTTCATCACTGCTCTTTCCTGAACGGCTCAGACGTTCTGAACCCCCTCAACACCACCTCAAACAATTCCTTTTCTCCCTTTTTCCAGGAAAATCCTTGAGTCAGGCCGCCCCTCCCAGCATGCCCATTATCTCCCAGTCGGAAACAAAGAACCCCCGGATTAACCAGCTCTCGGCTCGCTGGCAGCAGGTCTGGCTGCTGGCGCTGGAGCGGCAGCGGAAGCTCAACGATGCCCTGGACAGACTGGAGGAGGTAACGGCCACCATGGCTCTGGGCTGGAGGGGGGGCAGCGGTGCCGGGGGTCGCTCGCCGGAGAGGTGCAAGAAGCACTTTTTAAATTAGCCTCACCTCTTGAATTGCCCAACTCTTGCAGACAGTTACTGCTGCCCTTCTGAAAAGGCCAACAGAAACAAAGAAAAAAAATCACCCCTGAAATATGAAGGCTGAAAACTGCCTTCTGTAATTAACTGCACGTTAATGAACTGCTTTGTGCCTCTGCGGTGGGTATCTGTAGAGGCAATGAGAGCCAGCCCTGCTTTACTCCTAGTAATTAGTTTAACAATTACTGTCTATATCTTTTTCCAAACATCTAATGCCATTTTTGTTTTTATTTACGCTTAACAAAGCAGCTATGCCCAGAAGTGAGTGTTTTTGTTTTTTGTTGCTTTTGCTGTAGGTCAGTTCAGTTTATACGTATTAATGTTTTTTCTTTGTTGCTTTGAACTCCAAGAATGTTTAGCGGAAAAAAAAAAAAAGGCAAAAAAGGCTAAAAACGGTTGCGTTACCATGCTGAGAGCCGCTTGAGCTGGCGGGGTCGTGAGGGTCCTTTCCGGGGAGGGGGATAAAAAGGGTGTTAGTTTTAAATTGGAGGGTGAGCAGCTCATCAGGGGCTGGTGCCAGGGTTTGCCGAGCTGGGATGTGCCCCAGCTGCTCTCTTACCTGGGAGATGAGCAAGAAATCCCTTCTCAACTGCTTAGAGGGGCAAAGGAGAGGGAAGGTGCGTGCCCAAAATGATGCCGGCAACGCGTATTCCTCCCGGGCAGAGCCTGGCGAGTCGTTAGGTGAAATCCTGGGTGAGGAAGCATCCCCAAATATCCGAGCAGAGACGGGGCGCGCGCGCGTGTGTGTGTGTCTGTGTGTGAGTAGCTGATACCTCTGCGTATGTGTACGTATACCACCCTGGGGGATGCTGCATCCCGTGCCCATGGTTCCGTGATGCGCGGTCCACCTGGTGGCTGTCGGCTACGCTGTGTGTCCTTCTGTTCCTGAAAGTCGATTTAAGTGGTCCCCTCGTTAACGGGGGGTCGTCTGCATAAACCCAAATGAACCTTCCCGGGAGGGCGGGTGGTGAGCGTTAGCGCCGGGAGCTCGGGGACGGGCTCGCCCGAAGGCTGGTGGTTTAGGGTGCTGCTCCTTCGGGGGTTTCCCCCCGCTGACTCTCGGGGGTTTCCTTCCAGTTGAAGGAGTTTGCAAACTTCGACTTCGATGTCTGGCGGAAGAAGTATATGCGCTGGATGAACCACAAGAAATCCCGCGTCATGGACTTCTTCCGGCGCATCGACAAAGACCAAGATGGGAAGATCACCCGGCAGGAGTTCATCGACGGCATCCTGGCCTCTAGTGAGTCCCTGCCTGCCTCAAACGAGCTCAGAAAACGGCCACCTCGGAGTGACGAGGTTGTCCTTGCTCAAGGAGCGGGATGCAGACGGTGCTCTGACATCTCCAGCTCTCCTGAGTGAGGTCCCTGCATCAGCTGCTCATTCCTCTCTCCTTCCAGAATTCCCCACCACGAAGCTGGAGATGACCGCGGTGGCCGACATCTTTGACCGTGACGGCGACGGCTACATCGATTACTACGAGTTCGTGGCTGCTCTCCATCCCAACAAGGATGCCTACCGCCCCACCACTGATGCTGACAAGATCGAGGATGAGGTGAAGCACCAAAAGAGACGGGCGCTTGGGGGGGTGCGGTGGTTCTGGCTGTGGGTCGGCAGCGGGGAAGACAAAAAGGAGTTAAAAAAAAGGATTGTGGTGGTGCTGAGCTAAAATAATTGGCCTATACTGACAGTACTGACTGTGTTTTTGAAGGAGAGGTGGCTTGGGGCTGTGTGGGATCCTTGTATTGGGGGGGACTCCCAAAATCCTGATCCCTTACTTCTCTTCTTGGTGATGGCAGGTCACCAGGCAAGTGGCCCAGTGCAAGTGTGCCAAGAGGTTTCAAGTGGAGCAGATCGGCGAGAACAAATACCGGGTAAGGCAGAAGGGGGCCAAACGCTGCCCCGGCGGCACAAATCCCACCCCGGGACGGGGCATCACCGACGGGGTGCCCAGCCTGGCGCGGGGTGGGGGGCACTCCCGGGGGCGAGACGGAGACCTCGTCCCTCCGGCAGAGGTGGCTGAGCCGTGTTTGCCCAGCGCCGTCCTCGGCCCCAGGGGCGTTCCCCGAATCGGGAGAGCATAAAAGTGGCCCTGTTCTGGGGCAGCCGGCCCGCCGGCCCCGTCAAACGCCGCATTCACTCCGCCGGCAGCCGCCCTTGAAGTTTTCCTCGTGGACGAGTGTACCTTTCCGCCTGTGTTTTTCTTAGCTCGCCCCCGAAGAAGGGAGAATAATTTCCTTAAAGAATCTCTTTGTAACGAGCTCGCTGTTTATGTTTCAAAGCGTTCACCGAGGTGAAGCGGTGAAAGGAGCCGGCGGCGGAGCTGCCCGCTTTCCTGCCCGCTGGTTTTTGGGGTTGATGCTCCGGCCGGGAGGAGCCGAGCCGCAGCGCTCCCCCTCTTCCCCGGCTGCACCGGCCCCAGACTCCCCGAGCTTCTACCTTACACCCAAATAGCATAAACCCCACAGATTTCTAACTACCTGCAGTTAACAGTTTTCATGATTATTGCACTGTTAATCCCATAAATGTTTTTCTTGTTTTTCTTTCCCCTCCTCTTCCTTTCGACTTTCCTCCCGCCCCCCCCCATCCCTTCTCCCTCCACAACTCCTCTCCCTCCGTAGTTCTTCCTCGGCAATCAGGTACAGTTTGCCTTGCGATGCTCTCTCACCTCTTTTTTTTTTCGTTTGTTTGTTTGTTTTTTAACAAACGTAGCTTTGTGTGTCCGTGGTGCTGCCCTGTCCTTTGTTGCTGCGGGAGGATGTGATCTGGGATCACAGCAGAGCCTGGTACAGAGGAGTGCCTGAGCTGGGGGGGNGTGGAAAAAACACCACATTAGGCAGAAAAAAGGGAAAAATTGGATGGAAAAAGCAAAATTGGCCAAAAATGGCGAGATTTTTCTCTCCGTGGCTTCTTTCTCGCATACGTGGAGGATGGTGGTGGTAACCAGTGGCAAAGCAGGGCGCCCTGCGGCAGGGAGCGGCGAGACGCTGGTGGGCTCGTGCCCGGGGACTGTCCTCCCTCGGGGTCCGGCCAGCGCGGCTGAAACCACGGGGGTGCGTTTACCTGCCAGGAGGGCTGTACCAGGCTCTGGGTGGGTTTGGATCGCAATCGCCATGGAATGAGAATGCCGAGTCCACCCCTTTAATCCCATAGGTAGCCATAACTAAACCCTCGTCCCCGCTGCACCCACTGAGTAACTCCTAACCGGAGCAGAGCTCACACAACCTGCAGGTGTCCCCGTTCCTGGCGTCACCCGAGAGGAGCGGTGCAGCGTGCGTGAGCGCCGGCCGCTTCGGGGACCAGAGCTCTTACTTTTTTTTAACGGCACTGGAGCATCACGTGTCGTTGCGATGTGCTCACTGCCCCCCCTCAAACAGAAAAGCATATTTTTTTTTTTCACGTGAAACGATGGCGGCCCACCGAAAACGTGCCCAAAAAGAAACAAGCTTGGATTGTCCAAAGTGGACGGATCCAAGAGAGCTCTGGCTTAATTTAGGCAGCGGTCATAGAAACACTTTCAACGGTAACTAAAAAAATCATGGAAATGTGGCAGTGGACATGAGAATTGCTTTGTCCCTGCCTTTCCCTGGCGCAGAAGTAGCTCTTGAAGGACACGTTACGTAGAGCCCGGAGAGAGGGAAGGCAGCTCCCCTTCCTCCTCCCTGCCCGCGGCACCGCCGCCGTGCCGAGCTCTTTCACCGCCGCGCTGGGGCGAGCACGTTTTGGTCGGAGCCCCGAGCAGGGAGACCCGCCGGCGTGCGGTCCGGGGTGCCGCGTCCCCGCGGGAAGGAGGGTCGGAGATGCTGCCGCCTCCTGCCCCTCCGCCGTGACCCATCTCAGTGCGGCTTCGCATTCTCTGTTTCCATTTCATCTCTTGGGTTTTGCGTTCTTATCCACCTGGGGAAAATGTAGCTGCTTTTTTTGGTTTTTTTTTTCTCTTTTTTAAATCATTCTGAAGATGGTTGTGCTTTCCAGGGCTGCTTCCCCTATCTTCTCACCACAGCAGGTGCTCGGTAGACCTGGGTGCAGCGCTGCTACGTCCGAGCCAGGCTCCCGGTATCCCGCACCGGCTCTGCCGAATCCCTGGTGCCTGGGGCTCGGCTGGCCAGGAGATTCGGGGAGCTTTGAGAACCAGACACGTGCTTCTGATTCAGGGGGCACTTGTTTGACATTGCAGGCGTTTAAAATCACTAATGAACATCGCAATCACTAATCAACATTGCTGCGGGATTCCTGCCTGGATTCCCATCACTCTGCACTCACCGAAACATCCTCACCGGGCGATCTTTGCGGCGGGGGCTTTCTGGGTGGTGGGGTCAAGGCTGAGGCTGGGTGAAATCCCTGGACTTCAGACTTGATGATGAGAGGTTTCGCGCTCGGCGGTGACGCGGCACTGCTTGCCTCGCTGATTCACCGGCACTGGGTGATCTGAATCGGCCGGCTCTTTTCCACGTGGGCTGCACCAGGAGGGTCACTGCGTTGCCAACCTCTATTTCCTTCACAATCAAAGGAAAAACTGCAATTCTGGCTGAGAAAACCCATCCAAAGACCAAATTCCAAAAATCCCATTTGCTGCTCTAAAAAATTCTCCCTTTCCAGCTTTAAAACTAAAGGATTTGAATAGTTGCATCATCTTAAAACCACGCAGCAGAAAACCTCCTGTAAATTGGTACCAGCCTGAAATTATTCCAGAAGAACCTATCTGGAAGAAACCTTAAAAAGTATTCAATAGAGCGAGAAAAGCATTTGGTGCAGCCCGTTGCGGGAAGGAGCCGAGTGTCCCCTTCTTGTGTCCCCCTTGTCTGAAGTGTTTCTTGGCTCCGCAGTTCGGCGATTCCCAGCAGCTGCGGCTGGTCCGTATCCTGCGGAGCACGGTCATGGTCCGCGTCGGCGGAGGATGGATGGCCCTGGATGAATTTTTAGTGAAGAATGATCCTTGCAGAGGTAAGGCGATTCCTGGGTTTTGTACAACGGGGTTCTTCTCGCCCAGTGAAGGGGAGTTGGAGAACTTGTCCGCTCTCACTGTGAGTGACCAGATGGAACCGGAGTGGGTCTGGGTTATCCAAATTACAGGCGGGAGAGATGGAGAAAACGGATCCAAAGCAAACCACGGAACTTAAAGTCACGAGATTTGGTGATACTGCAGCAAATCTCGCAGCGTTTCGCCAGGCGTCTTGGGAGGAGAAGAGGGAAGAGTTGTGTTTTTTGGTTTTAAGATTGCAGTGAGTGGAGCTGCATCGCCGCGCGGGGGGTCGCGGCTGCCCTTAAGTGGTTGGTGCGTACGTGTGGCTCTGTGGGGGATGGAGTAAGCTTCGGAAAGGTGACCTCAAAGAATTCAAAAGGTTCAAAGCCAGGAGGTGGTAAAATCCTGGTCTGAGACGCTCTGGGGAGGAGAAGAAGATGCTCCAGCCCAGGATGTGTGGACCCATGGTACTGCCACTCTGCGCTATGGCCACGGGGCAGTGACAGTCCAGGCCGGTCCTAGTGAACGAGGGGACATTTCTCCTGTGACTGAGCTACTTGATTTCTCTGATGCATTTCTAATACAAGTGTCCTCAGTTCATTTGCTGTCGTTAGAGCAGCAGCACAAGGAACTTCTTTGGGAACGCCGAGCTGGGCGGGACCGTGCTCCTTAAATACCTGTTTGCAGCAAGAGCTGCAGACGGTGCTGGGTCTTCCTCTAGTGCCTCAAAATTACCTTTCTTCCCCCAGCTCTGCCCGTGAGAGTGGAAACGTGACCCTTATTCTTTTCTTTCTGGATTGCCACGTGCCAGATCTGAGCTGTAAAAGGGCTGCATTTAGGCAACGTTGTCCGTGAGCTCTTCGGGGCTGGGCTGGATTTCGTTGGGGGATTTTGAACACTGCATCCTGCCCTAAGTGTGTCGATAAATGTCACCTGGCACGAGCGTGTCCCAGGGACTGAGCAGCCCAGCAGTGGAGCAAAAAAAGTTGTTTCAGTTCGGCATTAATGCAGGAAAATTCAAGTGCAAGAAGCTCCTAGGTGAGCTGAGCTTAAGAAATCACAGCAGCACATTAGAATGGAAGAAAAACCTAGATCTTGGGGTTTTAGGGCTTGAGCAGTGTTTGCTGGAGCTGGTTTGGTGGGACACATTTGGAAGGAACAGTTGGGGTGACACAGACCAGGGCATGGAGAACCAAGATCGCCTCCTTTCCAAAACCTTCAGTCTTGAGGTTTTATCACGCTGAGAGCTTTTGGGATGGAAGCGATGCTCTGCTGCGGCCGGCCGAGAGCCGTGACCAGGGGACAGAGAAGGATTAGCAAGGGGGATGGCCAGGAGTGAAGTGCACCAAGGGACAAGGAGGCAGGCATCTGACACGTTCTCCCGTCAGAAATGCCGATCTTTGCTTCACGCAGCCGGGAGCCCTCCCAGGAGCATCCATCCCCCAGTGCGGTTGGCGGGGGGACGGTGGGATGAGCAGCTCTGCTCTGGCAAAGAGGAGGGCAGTCACCCACGAGAGGGGACCAGAGCCCTTCTTTCTGCCCCGTTGGTTGCTCCAGCAGGAAAGGAGCATTTAATGCGCAGCCCACTGCGTATTTTGGAGAGCTTAGGTCTGTACTCCATATGTCCCTGTCTCACTGGGGTCTCCGAGATGTTAATTGCTTCGAATATGTCTTCTTCAAGCTGCTGCCTAACCGTTCCTCGCTCCTGCTGTCTAACGGCTGTCGCTGAAAGCAGCGTGATTTACAGCGCGTGCCGCTTGCTTTGGGGAACCTTCAGGGTTTTCCAGCTCCTCCGGCCTCCCCGGGTCGTGCTTTGTGGCAGCTGTTTAACAGCGCTGACATGGAGGTTATTTCCATCCCTTGGTTATCTCGGCGTGGTGCTTCCCTTCTGCAATTGCTTCGTTGGCTTTCTGGTCCATCATGTGTCAACTCTAAAATCGCTCCCGTGTCCGCAGGGCTCGGCGCGTGCCCTCGCTCTCTGTTTGGACACCGTGAGTATGAAACACGCTGGAGCTGAAGGCCACAGACCTTCTCCCTGCTCGCTTGTCGAAGGGAGACCCTCCAGCTCTTTGGGGCATCAGGATGAGAATTTTAAAGTTCACTTCTAATGGGTGGTGGTCACTTCTCTCTCGCCTCTTCCCCAAAAATTGGTGAAGAGCTGCCCAGAGCTGTGAGAGAGCAGAATCGCAACCCATCAAAGCTGCTCTTACTATTTTTAAGCTATGTTAAAGACGATATTGGCCACTGTTGTAACACGCCGTATTTAAAGGCCGTCGGCATTGCTTTCCCCAAGACACTGGAGAACAGTAGGGCATCCAGTATGAATCCACGGGCCTCGGGCAGCTTTTAACGAGCCAATTTCTCAAAGAGCTGATCCGTGGCAGGAGGTGGTTAGGGCAGAGCAAGAGAGTCGGGATGTCTCTGTGTCTGCTCGCCCTCGGAGGTGGGCTTGGGGAGACACCACAAGGACACGTGCTCCAACTACCGGCGCCTCCTGAGCCGTGGTGTCCATGGCGGGGTCACGCGAACCTCATGTCTCCTCTCCTTATGTCCCCTTCCAGCACGAGGACGGACCAACCTTGAACTCCGAGAGAAATTCATCTTGCCGGAGGGGGCCTCCCAGGGCATGACACCCTTCCGATCGCGAGGCCGAAGATCAAAACCATCCTCCCGGGCGGCCTCCCCGACGCGATCCAGTTCCAGCGCCAGCCAGAGCAACCACAGCTGCGCTTCCATGCCATCCTCTCCCGCAACTCCGGCCAGCGGAGCCAAGGTGGGGTTCGCGTGTGAAGCCTTCCTCTTTCTTCTTCTTTAGAACCTGGTGGCCTCCAACCCCGTCCTGGTGAGACGAGGAGCCGCAGGAGGTGTATGGAGGAGGAGGAGGAAGGTTGGGGAGCATGGGCTCGATGGTTACTGTCGTCTCTAGAAGGTCTTCATGGTGTCTGGAGGGAGAACCCCGCTGTCCGGGCGGGATGGGAGGGGAGGGACGGTGCAGGACAGGCTTTCAGCCCAAGCTGAGCACTCGTGGCCGGAGGGTCGCCGGCTCTCGCCGTGCAGCCGAAGGCTCCTGGTCCCCCTGTGCCGCAGCCATGGTGTCCGGCCAGCACAGGAAGAAGCCGTCGCCCATCGTCTCCCCTTTCCCACCACATCGTCTGCCCGCGCATGTTTTATTTCATTGTCTGTTTGGGTTTTTTCCCTTTATTTTAATTTAAATATTCCCTGTTTGGTTCTCGTTTCATTTTAGTGCCATTTTCCCCCATTCCAGATACNTTCCTTGGATTTTCCATTTCACAGACTCCACATCACTTCTCTCGATGTTATGACAAACCCTGGTTGATAAACAGTAAAGCGGGCACCCCCCTGAGGGGATTCGATTATTCCGACTTCCAGCTCCCGAGCGCCGAGGTAGAGTATGGTCTCGCAGCCCCGAGGACCTGCCGACAGGCCGGAGTGCCGCTGGCACGGAGAAGTCCTGCTCCTTTGCCTGTTTTAACGCTTTCCTCGTGGTAGAGCAGCGCTTGTCAGCACCGCTAACGCTCGGACTGTTAGCGGTTTTCATGGGTTTCTCACTCGGATTAAAGAAAACGTCCACCTTAGAATAAAGCGCGACGGCTCGCGCTTCACCTTTACCCGCGTTCGAACCGCGAGAGGGACCTTTATCCTCTTGTGCTTTAAAAAGCAAAACTTTGGCAAGCTGTCCTAGCTTGTAAGCGTTGAAAAGCAGCCGCGTTCGGCTTTCGAAAATTGAAATCCAGCAGCCGAGTTGAGACTTGAAAATCGGCTACAGCGCATGCACAGTAACCACATCGCCTTCATTTTTGTGAAGCGCTTGTGTTTGTCACCGTGTGGAAGCGCGTACGGTGTGTCCGGCGCTCTCACCGGCTTGATGCTCCCAGGGAGGATAAATTCGGGTTGAGATTTTGAGCTCCCGAAAGCTTCGGCCTCTTCGTGGGCTTTCCTGACCTTGTGAATCAGTGCTGAGAAATAATACCTGGCGGCTCTCGGCGATTCACGGTGTGCGCCGGCGATAACTGCGTCTCGCTCGGCGGTGCTTTCACGCAGAAAAAGGAATTATTTTGAAATCATCGGAAGGTCAGGAGCACTTCCCCAAATTGCCCTAAATTGCCTGCTTGCTGCTGTTAACTCCTTTATGAAATAGGCTCGAGGACGAGAATCGAAATCTCTGATGATGAGAACGGTACCTTCGCAATCACGTGTTGATGGATTTTAATTCCCCCGGCGCCCCACGGGGAGCCCGCTGCTCGGCTGCCCCTCTCCCCGCCCTCTCCCCCCGCCGCAGCTCCAGTTTCGTGACATTTCAAGATTTCGAAGTTTCCCAAAAATTACCAAATTGCAGGGGACGGAGGGGAAACCTCTCCCAGCTGTTGCTTTAAAGCTCATTAGGAAAATGCCCTGCGGTATTAACAGGGGTCTGTCCGGGGATGCAGCGGGGCTGGAGCCATCCCTGCAGCACGGTGTGTCCCCGGGGGACAGGGAACACGGCCGGCAGTCACTTTCCTGCAGCGCTGCCCCAAACCCCGAGCTTTGGTTGGCGTTTAGAAACTGGAGCTGCCCTTTCCAGCTGGATCCGGGTGCCCTCTCCCACCCGGCACCTTCCCCTTCGCTTCCTTCCGCGGCGGCGGGAGCAGAGCTGCCTGTTGTGCTGCTCCCGTCCCCGTCCCCACCGCCTCCATCTGCCTTTGCAACATCTTAAAGGTCAGGAAAAACACCGTTTCAGGATGCGACCGAAGCCGATCCGCTGTGATTCGTGTCCCCGTTTGGTGGCTGGTGCCACCTTTTGGAATTCCTCTTGGAATTTGGCTGCCCTTGGGGTGGTGGGTGTGTGGACCTGCCCGCAGCACCGGCACCGGGGCAACGTCCCCTCCACCTCGCAGAATGACACTGCCCCGCTGCCTCCCCAATACGGGAGGCGTTTCTCAAGACACTGCGTTGTATTTGACCTTCCAAAATGGTCCTGAGCTGCTTAGATGCTAAAACACCTGGGGTTTTGAGATCTCATGTTCCCTTTGTGGAGCTTTGGAGCCCAGATGGTGCTGTTCTCCTCCAGATAGACAGCAGCTTTGCTTTTATTCTTTTTCCAACAAATAGCTGTGTGTCAGCCTGCAGCGCGCAAACTGCCGTTGCCCTCCAAATTATCAGGATCTGGGCGTTTTTCTTTTTTATTAACCGCTGCTGAAACGATGGCTTGTGTTCTCCTTGACCATTAAGATGGGCGTCCCTTAAATATCAAAATCTTTTTGCCGAGGTAGTGATCTCAGATGCGATCTTGGCCCCTTCTGGCCCAGGTGACGGCTAAAAGGTGCTCTGTGTGTGTTTCCCCCCAAGGTGACCCCCTCCGCGGGCAGCAAGCTGAAGCGACCCACCTTCCACTCCAGCCGAACCTCCCTGGCTGGGGACACCAGTAACAGCTCCTCACCAGTCTCTACAGGTGCCAAAACCAGTCGGGCAGGTAAGTTTGGTGCAAAGACCAAAAAAACCTCCTCCTACCACCGCTGTTCCTACGTGGTTGCTTAAATTGGCAGAGAAAGTATTAAATATCTAAGGAGTGACTCAGGGAGGCTGATGCCCACCACTGTGTCCCAGCCTGGGAGAGGGGATGCTGCAGCGGTTTTAGAACCATAGAATGGTTTGGGTTGGAAGGGACCTTAAAGACCATCCAGTCCCACCCCCTGCCCTGGGCAAGGACACCTCCCACCAGCCCAGGTTGCTCCAAGCCCCGTCCAACCTGGCCTTGAACACCTCCAGGGATGGGGCAGCCACAGCTTCTCGGGGCAACCTGCGCCAGGGGCTCACCGCCCTCACAGGAGAGAATTTCTTCCTAATATCTCATCTAAACCTGCCCTCTTCCAGTTTGAAGCCATTCCCCCTCATCCTATCACTCCATGCCCTTGTCAAAAGTCCCTCCCCAGCTCTCCTGGAGCCCCTTTAGGGACTGGAAGAGGCTCTGAGGTCTCCCTGGAGCCTTCTCTTCTCCAGGCTGAACCCCCCCAACTCTCCCAGCCTGTCCTCCCAGCAGAGGGGCTCCAGCCCTCGCAGCATCTCCGGGGCACTTTTGCGGTGTGAGGGTTTGCTGCTGCTTCATTAAAAGCTCGGGAACGAACCGGTCCTGATGCTGAACCCGCCGTTTCAGGGGTGCTGGGCGGGTGGCTGAAAGCGGCGGGTCGGTCTGGGGACGGGGAGGAATCTTCCTCCTCCTCCTCCTCCGCCTGCTCACGGGCTCTCTCGGCTCCCCTCGCAGATCCTAAAAAAACAGCCAGTCGTCCCACCAGCCGCGCCGGGAGCCGCACGGGCAGCCGGGCCAGCAGCCGGCGGGGAAGCGACGCCTCCGATTTCGACCTGCTGGAGACGCAGTCGGCGTGCTCGGACACTTCGGAGAGCAGCGTGGCCGGCGGGCAGGGCGGCTCGCGCCGGGGCATGGCCAAACCCTCCAAAATCCCAACCATGTCCAAGAAAACAACCACTGCCACCCCAAAAACTCCAGGCCCTAAAAGATAATACTGTACCCACGCCCTCCTGAAAGAAAGAAAGAAAGAAAACCCAACCTGTGTCCGATTTTTAACCCTTCTACGTACATTGGATGTATATTTATTCTAAATGGGAGAAACTATATTGTTAAAAGTGTAAAAGAAAGTTGTGTTATGAAGCTGCCTTATTTGGGTTTTTTGGTTTTTTTTTTTTTTCCTTTTTTGTAAGTTACTATTTTCATGTGAATATTTATGTAGATAAAAATTGCCTCTCGGCGCCCCCTGTTCAGAGAGGGGCCTGGAAAAGAGAAATGAGGGAGAGAAAGTTAAAAAAAGAAAAAAAAAAAGAAAAAGAAAAAAAAAAAAGGAAGCAAAAAAAGGTCAAGATGTGAAAGTGTAAAGAAAAACTAAAATATAAATAGGATTTCTGCGCGGTGCAGGGTGCGAACCTGCTTTATCTTTTAGGATTGTTTCCTAAATGCATCTTTATAAACTTAACTTGCTGTCTCAGCAAGGTAAATTATATTTAAAAACAAAGACCTGAATCCTACAGTGTTCAAGGAACTCTCTTTTTTGTAAATCACAGATACCTCAACCAGAGAAACATGAGGTGAGGGGACTTGGGGCTTATGTTTCCATTTTTTTTTTCTAAAGCTATGTGGTTTTACCTGAAGAAAGCGGAGTTTGACTTAATAAAATTTGCACACACTACAGCGAAGGTCATGACAATTTGCTGTCTCGAAAATACTGTCCCGGCAACTTCGTTTTTAAAGAACAAACCAATGGTGGGGGGTTTGGGGAGGGGGTTCACGCCGAAGCCGGCCGGAGGAGGGCACGCTGGTAAGATTGCAGGTCGGGATCACGCGGATACGTCCCTTAGCGGTGGTGGGTCCTACAAATTAAGAGGCTGCTTCTGGATCGATGGCCTAAGAGACCGACCCAAGATGTTCCTTACAGAATCGCTATTTATCTGCATCTCTTTTTTTTCCTATTTATTATTTAACTGGTCATTCCACTTCCAACCAGGCTGAGATTGATGTGACCTCTGCTCCTAGAAGAAATCTGGACTTACACGCACAGTCGCTTGTCCTTGAAACGAGTCTCACCAGCACACTTGCTACAAGTCCTGTCTCGCTTTTGTACGCTACTTTTTCTTTGTAATAAAATCAAACTGACCAAGTGACCAGGAGACGGGCCGGGGGAGAGGGCTCTCCAGAGCTCCTGTATTTATTAAATATTGTTCCTCTCCGGTTCTGACCGTGTTGCTGTGTGATTCTCTCAATTGGTTGAAATTGAGGCAAAACTGAAGCTCTACCAATGAATTGTTTAAAAACCAGACACATTTTTGTATTAAAATTGCTTGCGGTAATAAACAATCTTGCCTCCTACTTTATTCCCCGGTGTTAGCTTTGTGAGTATGAGAGCCGGAGCTCTTCGTCCCGTGCGGGGAGGCGACGGCTGTGCCGGCCACGGGGTGTCCATGCGGGTTTCCTTGCAGAGAGGACCAGGCCACCANGGGGGGGGGGGGGGGGGGGGTGGGGGCGAGGGTGTGCGGTGGTGTGGGTACCCACTGGTGAGGTGGCACCCCACCGGTGAGGATGCCAACTGGTGAGGGTCCCTGTCGGAGTGGGTGTTTGCCAGCGAGAGCGCCTGGTGAGGTGTGTGCACGGTGGGGTTGGGTGTCGGTGAGGTGAGGTTGGTGTCCATGAGGGTGGGTGTCCATCGAGGTGGGTGTGCAGGGTGAGGACCCCTTGGGGAGGGGTGCCCGTGGGAATGGGTGCTGCTGAAGTGGGTGCCTGTGAGGGTGGGTGCACAGGTTGGGTGCCCGTGGGTTTGGGTGCCCATGGGGGTGGATGCCTATGGGTTTAAGTACCCACGGAGGTGAGCATCCATAGGGGTGAGCATCCATAGGGGTGGGTGTCCATGGATTTGGGTGTCAACAGGAGTGGGTGCCCATGGGTTTGGGTGTCAATGAGGGTGGGTGCCCATGGGTTTGGTTGTCCATAATGGTGAGCATCTGTAGAGATGGGTGCCCATGAGGGTGAGCATCTGTAGCCGTGTGTGCCCATGGGTTTGGGTGTTAATGGGAGTGGATGCCCATGGGTTGGAGTGCCCATGGTGGTGAGTATCCATAGGGGTGGATGCCCATGGGTTTGGCTCTCAATGAGGGTGGGTGCCCACGGGTTTGGGTGTCGATCAGGGTGGGTGCCTATAGGTTTATGCGCCCATGAGGGTGAGCATCCCTAGGAATGGATGCTCATGGGTTTAGGCACCCATGAAGGTGAGAACCTGTAGGGGTGGATGCCCATGGAGGGTGGGTGCCCACGAGGGTGAGCATCCCTAGAGATGGGTGCCCATGGTTTTGTGTGCCCATGGATTTGGGTGCCCACGAGGGCGAGCATCCCTAGGGACGGCTGCCCACGGCTTCGCACACCCGGCGATGCACCCCGTGCCCGCCGGGCGGGGAGTGCCGGGGCGTCCCGGAGCCGGGGCCGGGGCGGCGCCGCCGGCGGGACCGTCCCTTTCCCTCGCCCCGCCGNTGCCGGTGCCGGTGCCATGGGGCCGGGGCTCGGGGCGGCGGCGGGCCGGGGTCCGCTGGGGGCTCTGGCGCTGCTCTGGGCGGCGGCGGTGCTGTGCCAGTTGGGCAACGGCAGCGTCCTCCGCCGCCGCCTCCACGCCGCCGGTTTCCTGCAGCGGCGGCTGAGCGGCGGCGAGCGGCGGGACGTCCAACGGGAGATCCTGGCCGTGCTGGGGCTGCCCGGGCGGCCACGGCCCCGCAACTCCGCCGCCGCCCGCCCCCCCGCCGCCGCCGCGCCGCTCTTCATGCTGGACCTGTACCACGCCGTGGCCGGCGAGGAGGAGGCGGAGGAGGAGGAGGAGGAGGCGGCGGTGTCGCGGCCGGTGCTTACCGGGCTCAGCACCCAGAGCCCCCCGCCCGGCAGCGTCGTCAGCCGCGCCGACACCGTCGTCAGTCTCGTTAACATGGGTGAGCGCCGCACCGGGGGGCACCGGGGTCTGCGAGGGGACCGGGGGGCACCGGGAGGACCGGAGCTTGTGGGGGCACCAGGGGGACCGGGGCGCACCGGGGGACACCGGAGCCTGCGGGGGAACCGGAGCGCACCGGGAGGACCGGAGCCGGGGGGATGCACCTAGACGGCTTTAGCAGGACCGGAGGGACCGCAGCAGACCGGGGCGCACCGGAGGGACCGGAGCCTAGGGGGGAACCGTGGGGTACGAGCAGGATCCAGACGGCTTGGGCAGGACCGGGGCGCACGGACGGACCGGGGGGACCGGGGCAGACCGGAGGACACGGGCAGGACCGGGAGCGGAGGCGGCGGGCTGAGCCCCGCACAGCGCAGCGCATCCCGGGGTTGCCGCCCGCAGCTCCCGGGAGGCACCGGAGGTGGGGGGAGAGGGACACCGGGGAGCAGCGCTCGGCGGGACGGGGCGCACGGGGCGGCGGCGGCCGCGCTGCCGGGGGTGGGCACCTCCCGGAGCCCCCCTGCCGGCCCGGCCCGGGCTACCGGACTGCCCCCCAGCCAAATCCCGCCGAGCGAACCTCCTCCCTGGCTACCGGTGGGGCACCGTAACTGCTGTACCGACGGCTCCGGGCACCCCTCGGTCCCGGGGGGCTCCCTCGGTGCTCCGAAAAGCACAGAGCTGAGCTTAATAACGGGAGGAGAGCGGCTGTGCGGGACACAGCGGCTGTGGGGCTGCACCCCGGGTGCTGGGAGGGAGCCGCTGCGGTCCCCGACCGACTGCGCACGGCACTCCGCTGGGGAAAGTGGGGCTGGAGAGGGGGAAAGGGGAGCTGGAGAGGGGGACAGTCACGCGGTGAGGGTGGGCTGAAGGCCGGTGGGCTGCGACTACACCGGGTCAACTCGGTGAGCTTGTCCCCAGGTTGCATGGAACTGGGCTGCTTCCCCCAAACACTATCTCCATCGTAACGCGGTGGAGGGAGGGTGGAATCCGCCGTGGGGTGAGACAGGCTTGTCCCGCTCCAGGGAGACCCGTTGCCCACCCTGCACTCCCCGTTTCAGTGGGCACACAGGAACTGGCCGCGGAGCGAGCGGGGCACGCAGGCAGGACAGCAGCTCTCGTGCCAGCAGCGGGGTGGACCAAATTACCCGCGGTGGGACACTGAATCGCGGTTCAAACTAAAATCCTCAAGGTCGCTAATTATTGCTGGAATCCCGTCCAGCTGGTTGCTGAGCAATGCCGGGCTCCAGCCACTGTCCCATTTGCAGGCGGTTGCGTGAGCGGCAGTGAAAGCAGAGCTATTTCCAGCCAGCATCAGCGGGGCCACGAGCATTTGGGGTGCAAGGGGTGCCCCCACGAGGGCAGGCACTGGGGTGGCCTGAACCCAGCAGGATGAGCAGACCAGGCGTTCGGATACAGAGCCTTTCTCTGCCTCTCCTTGTTGCTTGAAGGGGTGTTTGGGTGTCCCCGTCCAGGCCAAGCACGAGGCTTTCGGGGAGCATCTGTGCAAAGGCTGGGGGACGAGGTGTGGGGCAGGGGGTGTTAGTAGGCACGGAGCAGCGTCCTGGCCCACGAGCCGCAGACGTGGCTGGTGTCCTGGGCTCGGGAATGCCTCCGCAGAGCAAGGCTGGATTCGGCACTGTGGCGTGCCAAAGGGCATGAGATGGGATGGTGTCTCACCATGGCACTGCTGAGGACCAGCCAGGGCCCCTTTCCTCCCCTGCACCCCTCCAGGCCCCACACGGGGTCCCCCACAACCTCCTCTGAGCATCGGGGGAAACCATCCCCGGGGGGGGTGCCCGGGCAGAGAGGGGTCCTGCACCCTCTGGAGGAGGTATGGGTGAGGGAGGGCTGCAGAGGCGTCTCCCAAGTCCTCTCCATCCATTCTCACACCCCCTGGACCACGTGTGGATGTAAAGACGCCAGTGACACCCCCCCCCCCCAGGACAGACCCCGTTGTGCCGGGCGGTGGTCCGGAGGCACCCACGGGAACAGTCACCCAGCGCCCCGCTCCCATCCAGAGCCTTTGGGGCTGTGGGGGCTCAGCGTCCCAGGGAAGCCAGGACCAAGGGGGGCTATGCTGGAGCACCAAATCCCAGCGGCTTCAACCCTTCAGCCCACGCGGCCAGGCCGGGATGTTTGGGGTGGTGGGGGGGCTGGGGAGCCGTGCAGGAGGTGTCGGTGCTGGTGCCGCTCCCCTTCCCGGTGCTCCCGGAGCAGGCGGGAGAGTTGGGGAACACAGTTCCAGCCTTCAATTTGAATGGCTTTGATTTCTGCGGCTTCGTCAGCCCCTTCATGTTAATTAAATAAATTTTTGTGGGCGAAGGCTAGCTTTCATTTGCATGCATAATTGGCTGCACAATTACCCTGATGGGACATGCAAATGGGGTAAGTCGGTGCTCCATTGGGCACTTGGACCTCTTTGCTCCCGGCCACCTCGCGGAGCCCTGTGTGAGCCGGGCCGGAGCGCGGCTCCCAGCGGCACACCTTTATCCTGGGAAGGGGGAATGACAAAACCTCCCCGGCGCACAAACGCGTCCCAGTTTGGGCGGGCAGAGCGCCCTGCTGGCCTGGGCAGGCGGCGGGACCGGGGGGGCAGTGGGGGCCCTCAGGCGATGGGTGGCCACCGGGCACCTTAGTTGGGTTTGGTGATGCTGGAGCCACCCGTCCTGTCCTGCTCGCGGCCTCTCAGCGTGGAGATAAAACTCATCGTATAAGCCTGACCCGTGCTATTTCCGTGCGCTAACTGAAGCAGTCAGGTGGGGTGTATTTTTAAGCCTGGGGTAAGGATGGGCTTTGAGGTGTCTTCTCGGCCAGGGCTGAGCCACCAGCCGTGAGTCATGGTTACGCGCAGGGTATAATCAGGGAGCAGCGAGGTTTGTAACGGGAAGGCGAGGAGGAGGCTTGCAGGGCTGCAGAGTGACGGACCCCCCCCCACGACCGCCCGTCGGCACCACAACACACACGTCCTCCCTTTCCCGCCCCGGCCTCCGCCGCTGCCCCGGGATGTGGCCGTGTTCCCCCCGCGGCTGTTTGGGCTGAAGCAGTGGGGCAGCTCTACCCGCGGCCGGACATCTTTCCGGCAAACCCCGACTTTGCTGGATTGGCTTCTTGGGGAGCGCCGGGGGAGGAAGGCAGGGCAGCAAAAATAGCTGCGGTGCCCCGGGCGCTGCGAGAAGCCGTGAGCGCGGGGTGGGAGCTCACAACCTCTTCAATTTAAGGGAGTTGGGGGTGTGCTGCTGCGCTCCCCGTGCTGGCAGAGCATCGCCCACCACCTTGGTCCCCAGGCAGGCGCTTACCTTCGCCCCCGCGCAGTTACCACCCAAATCCAACCACTGGCAGCAGCGGGGTCAGGATTTTCCCACTCCTGACTTCACTTCGCAGCCCTCTGTGCCTCCTCTGGGCAGCGGCAGCATTTTCCGGCAGCGCGGGATGAGCCCCTGCGGAGGTGTTGGTGCTCTGTACGCACCCGCCGTGCGCATTTTAAATGGGAAAAGCTTTGCAAATACACTCCCCTTTGGGGTCCACCTGCCACACCGCGCTCTCGGTGGGCTGTTCGTAGGGCTGGGGGAGGGGGGGGGGATGCAAGCGGGGGGCCACGGCTGCCTCACAGCCGGGCTGGGGGTGTCTCGTGCTGAGCCCTGTGTCCTCCGGCTCCCGATGTTCATCTTGGGAGGATGGAGAAAGCGCTCGTGAGATGAAGCAGGAGCCTGGCAGAGACTCAACGGCATTTCTCAGAGTTTGGGCTAAGTCTTGAATGTCTCTCTGCTTCGGAAAACCTCCGGAGCTTACTTTTTTTCCTGCTTGCAAGTGAAGGACAGCATCTTCCTTGCATCTCCTTTAAACCTATTTTAGGAGTCAGAGCACTTGATGTGGTTGAATATCCCGGCATTTCCTTTTAATTTAGTGTCTGAAATGATCATGGGGACCATTGGGAGCAGCCAGGACCAGTAATTACGACTGATGCGCAGTTTATAGAAACAGAGAAAGTTTACAATGAAAAAAGTGCGGCTAAAAATAACGAAGGGCCGTCAGCCCCATCGCCCCATCCCTGGGAAGAGCGCGGGACCACGCAGGGGCTGGGAGAGAGCGGGGCTCAGCCCGGCCAGAGCTGGACATCCCCTGCCAGGGCTCACATGGCCCCATGACCACTTATATATGTATATATTATTTTTTTTTTAATTATTTTTTTTGGGGGTGGTGGGAGCACCCAACATAGTTGCGGCATTCAGTTTTGGGGAAAGACGCAGCAGCTCTTCGGGGCGAGACGGCGAATGCCAAAGTTGGGGGGGGCAAGGAGAGCGCAGCGCTTGGGTTGGGTTTTTTTAGTGCGTCTCATCCGCAATCCGGATAATCCGCCCACAGCTAATTGAGGGTTGGCGGTGCGGCTGACTCAACCCGCCTCGAATCAATAGCAGGTTCCCAGGCGCGCCGAGGTGCCGGCCGGCCCTGGGGGGGGGGCCATCACCCGCACACCCCCAGCACCAGCCGCATTTTAGCTGCTTTCTGCCTGGGCGAAGGGCGCTGGGTGCTGTCGGGATGCGACCCGCGCTTCCCCCGCTGCCAGGCTGTAATTTTTGCAGTCACTGATAATTTTGCCAGAAAACGTGGTGATATTGAACGTCCCCCCAACCTGCTGTTTGCTGTTTGCCGGTCCCATCCCCATCGCCCTCCTCTGCAGCACTGACCCCGTCGGCGCAGGAGGGGGTGCTTCGCCCTTGGTCCTGCCCTTCCAAGAGGGGTTTCACCCTTCCGCTCCACAAAATGGGGGAGAAAGCGGCAATTCCTCCCAGTCTCTCATCCCCAATACTGGGCAGCTTGCTAGTAAGTCCTGCTCGTTTGGTTCATCGAGGTGCACAGCTAATTGTGGTCCCCTTTCAGCATTTCTCATCCCTGGCCAGGGCTTCCCTCCCCACCAGCTCACCCCCCCTCTGCCTTCATCCCCGCTCTCCTCCATCACCTCCACAGTGTGCGGAATCAAAGATTTCATAACAAACTGCTTCTTTAACAGAGATTTCCACCTGTCTCTGGGGCTGAAAATCACCCTGGGGGATTCTGTGTCGTTTGGTCCCTGTGACCTCCGTGGTTCTGCCACAAAACTCCCCCTGCCTGTCCCTGCACCAGCGTCCACCCGAGCGGTACCACACCGTCGCTTTGCTGAAGACACTCAGCAAAATTCACGGTGGTGTCTGAGCCGGTATTTAATCTGGTTGGTCTCACCTGATGCAAAGGGGTGACCCATGAAATACCTGGGTGACAGGCTGGGAGAGCTGGGGATGTTCAGCCTGGAGAAGAGAAGGCTCCAGGGAGACCTTATTGAGACCTTCCAGTCCCCAAAGGGGCTCCAGGAGAGCTGGGGAGGGACTTTTCACAAGGGCATGGAGTGATAGGACGAGGGGGAATGGCTTCAAACTGGAAGAGGGGAGATTTAGATGAGATATTAGGAAGAAATTCTCTCCTGTGAGGGTGGTGAGCCCCTGGCGCAGGTTGCCCCGAGAAGCTGTGGCTGCCCCATCCCTGGAGGTGTTCAAGGCCAGGTTGGACGGGGCTTGGAGCAACCTGGGCTGGTGGGAGGTGTCCCTGCCCAGGGCAGGGGGTGGGACTGGATGGTCGTTAAGGTCCCTTCCAACCCAAACCATTCTATGGTTCTATGAAAATACCTGAGGGGACACCACTTTGTACCTGGGTGTCCCTTGGACTGCCCACAGGACATCCTGCTGGGGGTGTATCAGTGGGGGGAAAAAAGAAAAAAAGGAAAAAAAGAAAAAAGAGAACAGAAAAAAAGAAAAGAAAAAACAGAAAAAAGAAAAGAGAAAACAGAAAAAAGAAAAGAGAAAACAGAAAAAAGAAAAAGGAAAAAAAGAAAAAAAGAAAAAAGAAAAAAGAAAAAAAGAGAAAAAAAAAAAAGGAGGGGATTTCTCTGGTTGAGATTTGGGGGGATTTAAGGATTTTCCAAGAGCCGTGAGGCATCGACAGCCTCAGCAGCCTCTTTAATGGCTCAGGAGCATCAAACCACCAGCGACGGGTCAGTGGAAGAAATGAAAAAAAGTGGAAAAGGGCCGAGGAGGCCCCCGAGGGGCCGCAGCGGGGTCGGGGGGTCGGTGTCCGTCCCCCCGAGGGGGTGCGCGGGCCGGATCCGGCTCCCCGCAGCATCCTCCCGCCCGCGGCTGGCCGCCGGCCGGGCAGCAGGAAGCGCTCGCCGCATCCGCCCCTGCCCGCCTGGCCCCGGGCTTTTTTTATAACATAACTTGTGGTGAGCCCAGTAGCTGGAGGGAATGTGGGTTGGTTTTTTTTTTTTTATAA